>RJWM01021777.1:0-26290 GCA_004363535.1 Dasyprocta punctata
TGATGTGTGCCCCAGCCATCTCCCACATAAAGGCCTCAAGGTTGTCAGCAGCCTCCTCACTGTTGATGTCCACCTTACACTACACATTCCCCTGGGTCTGCCAAATCCACAGCTTGGTGAGGATGTTTGTCACACAGTAGCTGTGGGATAATCTCCAAGGCTTTGCCATATGTCCCAATCAATAGCTGTCATTTTCCTAGGATAGTTATTAAGTAATCCAGCAAATACTTGGAGATCTCTGTCTCAGTAGTGCCACCACCAACAATCACTGTGTCATTTCTGATAGCCCTTCTGATGATCATGATGGCCTCCTTTAGTGACCATTCTGTCTCCTCCCTAAGCTGGAAGGATGTAGATGCAAGTCTTGGCATTGGGGAAGGCAGTGAAAACATTATGCCATTTGCCTCGAATCTGGGTCTTTTCAAACATTTGGCAGAAGTCCAGTGCATCTGCTGACAGAACATTCATCCGAGTCTGAACCAAACCTCGACAGGCCATGATTGTCCTCTTCAGATCCTTCTCATGCATCTGACTGGCACAGAACATATCTCTGTTGGAAAACTACTGGGTGGCCACATCTACAATTGGGAGTTTGAACAAGATGATTTTGGCTCTAAATGATGGATACTGTTTGTCTTGTCATAGAGAATGTTCTACTTGGCATCAACAATTGCTTGATAATCCCCAACTGTGTGCTCTCTGATTTCAGCATTATCCTTCTCAACTTTTAGCTCAAGCTCAGCATTTAAAAAGGCAATCACAGGATTATTGTACTTTCGAAGTTGCGTTTCAAATCCAGATTAAGAGAAAGTCTTCAAGAATGCAACACTAGCCACCAGCTGAGACTTCTGTTTTCTTGATTCCAATCAGTTTAAACCGCAGCAAGTCATCAAGCATCATGATTGTTTGTATCAACCACCATCATGGTGAGAGGTTTCCTACTGAGAGATCACCTTGGAGCTCAGGGCCACCATGGCATACTTCTCTAACAGCTTCCTCTGCTCCAATCTATCTTACTTCTTCACTGTCAGAGTGATTTCTTTGATCTTCCTAATTGCCAACACATTGGCTATGCAGAAAGCTGAAATGATGATCTGGGAGTGCAAACCATTGTCCAAGTATGGTTTCACCTGCTTCAGAAACTTTAGAGGTCCCAGGGTCATGGAGGTGGCACCATCATCAACTTTTGCATTTTGAAATTTGGCAAAGTCCACTAAAGTCTTTGCTGTGGGACAGATGACAATAAGTAGTTTCAGAATTACAATTTCATCATTAGAAATTGCTTTTTTTACCTTGATCATCTGCTATAAGTTTCTCATGCAACAGTGAGGATGGTGGTTATTTCAGCCTGAGAAATCTCTTGGAACATGCTCCTGTTACCCATAAAAGGAGGGAAGTCTTGGGAGTTAACTCTTTCTACAAGGTGACTTGGTTGGGTGCCATTTTGGAACCTTATCCAGTGTCCTGTTCCTCTTCTTACTTCATGTCCAGAATCCCACAGTGCTCCATGTCAGAGAAGTCTCCAGAAGATTTCCAAGCTTACACTTGCATGTTGAGACTTCCTCTGAGAGATATTTGGCTGCATACCTTTTTTAATTCCTTGACTTCACCTTACATGGCACTCACCACAGACTTCTTACTCTGGAGGGATGGTTAATCTACTTGGAAGCAGGTATACGTTTAAGGTTTAATTTCTAATACTACCATTCATCAATTATATATCCTTCCAGATGTGTTTAATCTTCAAGTCTCCATATGTTTTTTTGATCAGCAAAAATCATTTCATTCTTTAAGATAGATAGAACAAATATGGCAAAATATAAAGTTATTTTTTGAATAGAGGGTAAAGTTGTTTAACATATAGTGCTTTTAACTTTTCTAAATATTTGAAAAAAGATTTAATGCAAATTTTAAAAGCTACTGTAATAGACATTTTAGAGAAATTGTAAGTTTTACAGAAAACTGAACAGATAGTACACAATTCCAGGCTACCTCCTGTCTGCCATTCAGTTTCCTGTATAATTAATATCTTGCCTTAGCATTGCAAGTATGTTAAAACTGTTGAGTTTATATTGATAAATTGTCACCACACAGTATTCATTGAAATTTTTCTTTTTCTTTTTATTGAATAAAAGGTAAAACAAATTTCATTTAAAAATAATGAAGAATAGCAACAGTTAATACATTGCATATTGGCATGTTCAAAGTAGTTACTGATAGTACAAGATATGGGCATAAAAAATTCTCCAATTAGCCTGAACCTTCCTTTTCAGTGAACTAAGAGACACTAATAGCATAGCTAACTTTCATTTTTCTCCCTCTTTCCTTCCTTCCTTTCCCCTTTCCTCCACCCGAGTTCCTTTTTCCATTTAAACAATTACTTCCCATTTCACAATAGCTACTGTACATTTAGATCTTATTTGCTCTCTCAATTTCTCACACCAGGGAGGTAATAAAATGTTTACACATGTGAGTCTGATTTATTTCACTTATGAGTATATTCTCAAGTTTCATCCATTTACCTATAAAAGTTTCAAACTTATCCATCTTTATGGCTGAATAGTATCCCACTGCATAAAAATATCACATCTTTTTTACCCATGATTGATGGGCACTTGTGTTGTTTTCAAGGTTTGTCTATTACAAATCATGCTGCTATAAGCATGGATACACATATATCATTGTGGTATGATGTTTATAATTTTTCTGGGAAGATACCCAGAAGGGAAATAGCTGGGTCAAAACAGATCTCTAATCCTAGCTTTTTGTGGAAATTTCATTCTGATTTCCACAGTGGTTGCACCAGTTTTCACTCCCACCAGCAGCTGAGAAGGGTTCCTTTTTCCCCACAGTCCCTCCAGCATTTGTTATTGGTTGATTCATTCTTTCTGGACTGAGATAGAATATCCGTGTGTAGTAAATTCAATCTCTCAAATAAACAGCGATGTTGAACATTTTTTCATATATTTATTTGCTATTTGTATTTTCATCTGAGAAATATGTGTGTATCTCAGGTGCTCATTTTTGGACTAGGTCTTTAAATTCGGGGGGTTTGCTTTTTTTCAATTCTTTATATGTTCTAGATATAAATCCTTTGTAGCAGAGATGATAGGCTAAAATAAGAAGAGATTCCAATATTTGAGTCTTTCAAGTATTTTCAATGCAGTCTTGGTTTTGTTCATGAACTGTTTACATACACACATGTCTTTAAATTTTCTACCTACTTTCTCTTCCAGTAGCTTTAATGTTTCTGTGCTAATATTCAGAACCTCAATCCATTGTGACTTTAGTTTTGTGCATGATGATAGGAATGGGTCTAGGTTTAGCTTTTAGCATGTAAAGAGCCAGTTTTCTCAGCAACATTTATTAAAGAGGCTATCTTTCTTTCAGTGAACATGTTTGGCTGGCTGAGCATGTTTGCAGTTGTATCTGCATCTTCTAATGTGTTCCCCTGATTCTCAGGTCTGTTTTTTTGCAACTACCATGCAGATTTCATTTCAGTAGCTTTGTACTATAATTTCAAGTCAAGGATTGTGATGTCTCCTGTCTTGCCTTTGTTGCCCAGGATTGCTTTTGCTGTTGTAGGTCTTTGCTGGTTCTAAATGAATTTCAGAAATATTTTCTCTAGTTTTGTAAAGTATGCTAATAGTAGTTTGATCAGGATTGCATTAAATCTGTATAATGGTTTTATGAGTATGGCTATTTTCAAAATGTTGTTTCTTCCTATCCATGAGGAAGGGATATCTTTTCATTTTCTTATATCCTCTTCCATCTCTTCTATCAGGATACTGTAATTTTCAATATAATGATCTTTTATTTCCTTTGCTAGATTAATTCCAATGTATTTTATTTTATTTTTGGATGCTATTGTGAAGTGTTTGGTTTCTCTAATTTCTAGCTCAGTGAGTTTGTTTTTTTGTGTACAGGGATGCTATTGATTTTTGAGTATAGATTTTGTATGCAGCTACATTACTGAATTTGGTTACTAAATCTACAAGTCTTTTGGTGGAACTCGTAGAATTTTCTATGTAGAGTATCATGTCACTTGTGAATAATGGTAACTTAACTTCTTCTTTTCCTATCCTTATTGTTATTATGTCTTTCTCTTCTCTAATTGTTCTGGATAATGTTTCCAGAACTATATTGATTAGGAGTGGTAACAGTGGACATCCTTGTCTTGCTCCTGATTTTAGAGTGAAAGCTTTCAGGTTTTGTCCATATGATACAATGCTGGCTGTTGGTTTGTCATTGATGGCTTTTATTAGATTGAGGTAGAGAACATCTATTTCAATATTCTGAAGGGTTTTTATTATGAGTGAGTGTGGGGCTTCATCAAAAACATTTTTTGCATCTATTGAGATGATCATGTAATTTTTGTCTTTGGATTTTTTTTTTTCAGCACTGGGGATCGAACTCACAACTTTGTGCCTACCAGACAGGCGCTTAAGCCATTGAGCCAAACTTCCGGCCCTGTCTTTGGATTTGTTGATACGTTGTATTGCATGTATTGATTTGCATATGTTGAATCATTCCTACATCCTGGGATGAATCCCAGTTGGTCATGGTGTATAACTTTCTTGATGATTTGCTGCATTCTGTTTTCTAGGATTTCTTTGAGGATTTTTGCATCTGCGTTCAATAGGAAGATTGGTCTATAGTTCTTTTTTTAGGTTGGGTCTTTCTCTGGTTTTGGTATCGGGGTAATACTTGCCTCCAGGAATGAATTAAGGAGAATTTCTTCCCTTTCAATTTCATTTAAGTGAGATGTATTGGCATTAAAACTTCTCTAAATTCCTGGTAGAATTCAGCAGCAAATCTATGAGGACCTGGGTTTTCCTTTGATGATAAATTTTTAATTATGTTTTCAATTTCATTAACTGATATTGGGTTACTCAGAAATTTTACATCTTCTTGATTCAGCTTTGGTACTTCATACATATTTAGGAATCTGTCCATTTCTTCTGTGTTCTATCCTATGAGTAAATATTTTCAAATTAGTTATTGATGGCCTTCTGAATTTCCACATGTTCTCTAGTGATTTCATCTTTTTCATTGCATGAATTTGGGGTTTTTTTTTCCTTTTTATGATAAGGTTGACTAGGTTTTATCAATTTCATTTTTTTTCAAGGAAACAATTTGATTCATTAATCCTGTATTTTTGTCTCAATTGTGTTAACTTCTGCTCTGAAATTTATATGGATTGTATGGGTTTGGGTCTTGACTTACTTTTCTTTTCCTTGAAACTTGAGGTGCAACATTAGTGTGTTTATTTGCACTCCTTCTGTTTTCCCAATGTAAGAAATTACCTGTAAGATTTCATTGTATCTGTCAGGTACAGGTGTGTTGTACCTGTGTTTTCATTTAGTTGTAGATACTGTTTAATTTCTTCTTTAATTTCATCTGTGACCCATAGGATAATGAGGAATGTGTTATTTAGTTTCCATATGTTTATGGCACTTGTGTGATTACTTTTTGTCATTAATTTCCAATTTCATTGCACTATGGCCAGGTAAAATATGTGGGATGATTTCAGTTCCTTTGCATTTAATGAAGCATGTTCTATGGGCTAGTATATGGTCTATTTTAGAGAACGTCCCAAGTGCACCTCAGAAGATTCTATATTCTGGTGTTGTGTGGTGTAATACTCTGTAAACATCTACTGAGTCCATTTCTTTTCAGATTTGGTTCAGTTCTGATATTTCTTTTCTGATTTCTTGTCCAGTTTTTCTCTTTGTTACAATGGGGTATTAAGGTCCCCCATTACATTTCTGCAATGCTTATTTGATTTTTCATGTCTCTTAAGATTTATCTTGTATAGTATAGTGCTACCATATTTTATGCATATATATCTATGATTGTTGAATTTTTCCCCATCAAATATATAGTGACTTTCTTTATGTCTTTTGATCATTCGTGGCTTGAAGTTCACGTTGTCTGCAAACAGAATAACTACCCCAACTTTTTGTGTTTTCCTGTTGCATGGCAGATTGTTTTCCATTCTTTGACTTTCAGCCTATGAATTTCTTTCTGAATGGAAAAAGAGAAACAAAAAGAAGGAAAAAGAATTTCTTTTTGATTTAAATGTGCTTCTCACATACAACATATCATTACATCTTGTTTCTTGATCCATTCTGCCAGTCTGTTGCTCTTGAAATTGTGGTCATTTTTATCTCTTTCTAGAATGTCCTTCAGTACTCTTTGTAGGGTTGTTTGGTGATCATGAATTTCCTCAGTTGTTCTTTGTCATAGAAGTATCTTACTTCTCCATTAATTTTGAAAGATATTTTTTTCTGGGTGCATCAATATGTATTTGAAGTTGTTTTCTTTCAGGACATGACATACTTCACTCCAAGCTCTTCCTTAGTTGACAGTTTGTGTTGAGGAGTTGGAAATTATTCTAATGGACTTTCATTTTAGGTGATCTGTTTCTATTCTCTAACAGCTTTCAATATTCTGTTTTGGGGCTGAATTTCTCAGATCTTGATTGTTACATGTCTGGGTGTAGATTTATTTTGGTCATGGCTATGGTTCTATATGCCTCACTTATCTGTGTATCAGAATCTGTTTCTATGCTAGGGAATTTTTCTGCTATTGCTTCAATAGTCTTTGTATGTCATTTGTGTTGACTTCTGCTTTTTCATTTACACCTATTAATACTATATGATTTTTCTTTGCATCATCTTGCAGCTGTTAAATTATTATTTCCTGATCCCCTGTTATTTTTAAGAGCTATTTCCTCCCATGTACATTATCTATGATCCTGTCTTCAAGGTTTGAAAGTCTATTACCAGTTTGATTTAAGAGACTTTTTCCCAACTTTCAGTGGAATTTTTAATTTCCTGGATATCTCTTTGAATGTATTTCATGCATTGCACTTCTTTCTTATATTGTTCTTTCAAGTTTTCCATGATTTTCTATGCTCCTCTATTTTTTTATTTATGTCTACTCCAGATTTGCTGAGAAATTCCTTCATTTTAGTTGTCACTTCATTTTTTACCTGAGAGATTATTTCTGATCTGATTCCCTCTATAACCTTATAGATTTGCTTCTTTACTTCAGTTGCTGTCATTTCCAAAATTTCAGGCATGTGTGTTCCATTTTCCTCTATATGGATGTCATCTGGACTTGTTCTGGTTTGGCTGGAGGCCCGAGGTTACATTCTGTTTCTGTGTCCTGTCATTTTCTATTTCAAAAATTTTTTATTTTGTTTTCTGTGTTGATCCTTGTAAATTTTTTGTAGTAGGTAGGTATATCACTAGTACCAAGGGTTCTCTAGGAAAAGTTTGTTCTTCAGTGATGTCTTCTGTGTGTAGGATGTTTTTGGTTTGTGTCTGTTTCAAGATTCTACCTTTCCAATTAATTAAGAGTAAGATATTGCTATCTGTTTGGCTCAGTTCCCAGTCATTTGGTGTTGGGCTGTGGTGAGGTTATTTCCCCAGAGGTTCCCAGTATTGTTACAGAAGGGAGAACAACTGATTACAACTGGTATGACATAATAGCTAAAGTAGTAAAATTAGCAATAACAACAGCATCAAGCATAGTTTGGAAACTGACAAAATGTGGCAACTATTAATTTTGTACCTTGAACCATAGGAGCAAAATCTAGTTATATAACAGAACTGATCATACATTAGGAGCTTACATGTATGAAGTGTTTCCCTTTGGTAGAGTGGTTTTATCCTGTGGTGATGAAAATTAAGGATAGTGTATAAGCTCAAGATAACTGAAAAGGGAGCAGAGGTAAGGCTAGAGGACAGAGGGTGATCATGCAAGCTCTGGGGAACTAAAGAAGAGGACAGAAACAAAAGAATTAAGGAGTAAGCAAGGGATTACTTGAATCTGGTTTCTGGGTTTGGGGGATGGGATTACTTTTCTGTAGTTGGAGTTCTCCCCAGCAGTTTAACAAAGAGGAAAAAAAAAAGACAAGAAAAAAGAAGAGAAAAAACTGGTGGCCCCACCCACATATTTTTATTTTGTGTTTTTTTTTGTCCCCAAGTACAAAGTGGTTCACCTAAATTAAATTGGTTCATATTGTTAATTTTGCTTCAGACTTTTCCACCCCTCTAGTGTTGCCTGTCCATTGTGTACACCATATTCAGGGTCCTACAATGTGGCTGGCATTCCCCATGTGGCCTGGTTCCACTGATAGACTGACAGGGGGAAGCTGATCACTTGGATTCTTCCTGGCTGGTTGCTGGATTCATAAAGTAGGGAGAGGGGAAAGTCACCAGGATTCTTCTAGCTGAACCAGTTGCAGGCCCTAGATTCTTCCCAAGCTAGATCCCAGATGTAGGGAGGAAAGCCAGTCACCTGAATTCCTCCAGCAGGGTTGGTTGCTGGGTCCTTTTTTCTATGTTGTTGTGGCTTGATAATTTCTTTCAACTTTCCAGACTTTATTGGAAAATCCCTTGCAGTCTTTTCAGGTTCAGCTACAAATTAGAGACATAAATGATCACTCTCCGGTGTTCAAATTTCCATATTCTAATTTTCAGAAAGGAATAAGTTAATAATATAGATAAGTGAATCCTGAGTTAATGATATTATAGTTCTCATGTAATTAAAGACACTTCAATCAATAAATGTATGTTTTGACTATTACTTCTGCCAAAAAATTATTCTTGCAATCATAGGTTAGGATAATGTATACTTTAGCTTTGTTTCTCAATACAAAATGTATTATTGACTTATTACCAGTAGAAGATGCTATTTTATTTATTTACTATACATGAGGTGGGTTTGCCTTAAACCACTTACATTTGCTTATCCAGACTCATGAAAGCAATGTCCAGTATATTGTTCTATTTAGTCTTATTTTTACTGATATAAAGAATTAATATTGTTACCCTTTTAGAATTTGGTTAAATTAAACAATGCAAAAGGATTTCAGTGTCTAAAACAAGAGGTATGCATGACTTAATTTGGTTGTATTGGCAACACCATTAGTCATAGCCAATCAATTCAGATAACTTCTTGTTGGATGGCACTTATCTTTACAGCTGGATAGAGTAGATCAGAATAAAGCAGGCATACCCGGTTTTACACTTTTGAAAAATTGTTTGCCCTACTCAAATAAGGAATTGAATTCAATAATAATAAGCAGTGACATTCAATAATCATGTTTCAGAAGTTATTTAAATGGAAGTGGCCACTTTTGAGTAAGATGCAATGGGACATATTAGGTGGGGTTTGACCTACAAATAGTGAAATATCAATATTTATTATGGAGAGAAATTAAGATTCTCCTCACAGTCTCAAAGCTTTCTTCTCTAATCACAGTGCAGACACTATCAGTGAACAAAGAATCTTTGTATTATTTCCAAGTTTCTCCCATTGTCATTCACTGTAACAAAGTGCTGGCCAGTCTGACACAATGATGAATCACTCCAGACATTGAGTTTTCACATGGCTGTCGAGGGCTCTCAGTATTTCTGTCATCTGGAAATGCCACAGACTGATGCTGGGTGCTCAACTCCTGAACAAAGATGGGATTTGGCAAAATTAAATTCATGAGTTTTAGAGAAAAGATATGTATAACAAACATTTATTGTTTCCCTTTCTACCATGTCTTCATGTACAATTGATTCAAATGTCTATTAAGCAAATCATTTTCCAAATATCTTCTTCTCTATACTCAGTTCAAATGAGTAAGACCTGAGGATTAAGACTGAGAAATTGAGATGCTAAACAAATATTTTTATTTATTTATTTATTTAGATAGTTAGTTATTGTTTTTAATATGAAATAATATGGTGAGTATCTTTATTCTTTATCCTAGAAATCTTAACATACAGCATAACTCTTCACTAATAATTTTTTAAACTTATTAAATCTTACAGAGCTAATGCTGAGTGATGAATTGATGCATAATTCAATTCAAATGTAGACTTGTGATGTCTACCTTGCCTTTCTGTTAGAGAGCTTGTCAATATACCAGTGCTTCAAATCCATTTTCTCTGTAAAAAATGTTGCAGTTTTCTGATTATTATTCACAAAGTCTTCCTGAGTTATTTCTGCTCCTGCACAATATTCATGATAGCAATTTGATACCTTAGCAGTTTCAAGGTTATCTAGTGATTGAAAATCCTACTGCTTACTTCAAGGTGTAACATATACAACTGTGCTGTCATCCATTATAGCAGTATAATAGTTTTTCGTAATACCTTTCATGAACTGCTGATTTAGAAGTGTAGGCCTAACTTCTGAAGGTGCTTATCAGTCTCAGTCTGAGAAGTATTGCTCTACTGGAAAACATCAGCATGGGACTGTGCTACTAAGAAAAAAAATATGTAAACTAACTTTCATTTCTCTCAGTGCTATAGCTCCTACCTTACGAATTCATTATAGTATATTTGCAAGAAATAAAAAACAAACACAAGCTATGGATATCTGTCCTTTTGAAGGATGTTAATCAGAAATGAATTCTAGAAGGAAGTATTGAATTTTGTAAATTTTGAAAATTAACTTAGTAGAAAGGAATTGTTCAGAGAGATGAAAGAGGAGATTTTGCTAAAGTAAAATACATAAAAGTCAAGTGAATTCATAATGATGCTGGGAGATAAAAACCAATCATTATCTTTCACACACTGCTCTGTCTACACATTGCATTTTGGTTTAGAGGTCTCTGGTTGGAGCAGAGGGCAGCTTGAGTGAATTTAGAAGGTGGCATCTGTTTAAGTAACAGATGTCTGTGTCACCAAGGTGCTATGTTCTCACTTTTTATATATGGGGAAATTGCTGCTGAAAGAGTTTTATTGTCTTTATGCAAATGAAAATATCATATTCTACTCCTTAAAGTGTTCTGTTAAGCTGATATGGATCCACAATAACCATAAAGGACTTCAACTTCACCGTTTTAAAAAATTTTTGATTCAGATAAAGTTTCTTATGCACTGTCAATTGTGCATGAAATGAGGTTTGGAATTGTGGACATACTTCCTCTTATTTAACAAGGCACCACTGAGTTGAAGCAAATTGAGCTAGTTATGAGCTGGTGCCAAACCTTCACCCAGATAAATCATCTACTGTAGTGCCAAAAGAGACCAGACCTGGAGTCGTGCTCATACCCTGTAGGCTAAGGCTGGAAAGGAGGACTTGCTTTAGGGATTTATTTGAACATAGCTCATTTAGATCTAGGTTTATAGAAATTACTTGCTTCTTTTATTTTTCAGGATATATGGAGGAGAGTAGAGTAATCTAAAGACACCCTCCAACTTGTCACATAAAACTAATCATTACAAATTTTCTAATGACAAAATAGAAAATATGCATAAAGAACTTCTGCATTTCTGCTTCCTACCAAAGTATGACAGTTAACTCGAATAAAAACACGTGTGTAAGTGCTTGAGTTGCAAGATGAACCACTAATTCTTTCATGAAATGGTATTTTTACCTGAAAAGACAAAAGAGATAAGTCATGAAGACTATGCAAACTGCCTAAGGTTAGCTATTTAGGAGATGTCATGAAAATAAACACGAGTATTTCACTTTCAAGAAAGTGGCTACTAGGAAAATGATTAAAATCTTGTATACATCACCATGAGCTTAGTAACCTTTCAATATTCAAAGACTTTTCTCACAAAATTGATGCTATTATTAACAAATATATCTTGATTTTGTAAAGTGAAATGTTTCTACATTCAAAAGATTTGCATAATTCTGTGAACCAGCATTTGCTAAGTCAGCTATGCATGACATTACAGAATCATGCATGGTAAGAGGATCCATTAAGTGCAATGGGTTGTAGTGTAACAGTAAGAAAAGTTCATTGATACTGTTTCATAATCCACTCCTAACTCATCTTTAAGAAACTATTACTTGTTGACTTTTTGTGTTCCCCCAAAAATGTATCCCTACTATTATCTGAAAAAGCTATTAGAATTATCTTTACTTTTCTATCTACATATTTTTTAAAGTATTTCCACGAAGCATTGTGTATGAATAGAGTGAATGCAGAAACAGATGGAAATTCCACTACCTCTTATTAAGTCAAACAGTAAGGAGATGTAGTTCTGTAGAGGTCTTCAGAGACTATTTATTAAATTGATTGACTTATTAAGGCAAATCTGGAAGACTTTTCAAAATTAATTTCTTATAGACAACTATATAAATTAATTTCATGAACTCATAAAAAGTACTGCATTTTCCAAGAAGTAAAATTGCTTCCATACCCAGAGAAATCATGTACTTGTGATAAACCAAATAATCCTAAACCACAGCAACCTAATATCAGTGAGGTCAAATGAACATTAAGGCTGTATCTAGCTCCTTAACGACTCCAACCCAAAAGATTATTTCATAAGTGGCCCTCTATTTTTTTTTACCCATAGGTGTTTCTGAAATTATCAAAGTATTTTTCATTTATATTTGTGAATCAATTAGGTTTGCTGGGAGTCTCTGTCATGTTCCAGTAGCTCAAAGCATAGATAATGTTGTTAACACTTTCCCTTGGGTTACTGAAAACCAGATAGACTTCATATCATTGTCATCAAGTTTCACCAGTCATCACTGCTCAGAAAAAAAGCTCCAATAAAAGTCATTTCTGAAGGAAATGAGAATATAGTGAACATCTCAGTAGTGATTATAAAATATGAAATAGGAAGATACCTGCTGCCTAATCAGGACATGAGGGAAAGAGATGGCAAGAAGTTAGCTTCTGAGCAAATCTAGCCACGAGTGGAGACCAGGTAGAGGGTGTAGCTCAGCACTCTGTGGCAGGGTGATGAGATAAGGTGCTGAGCTGCCACACAGGGCACAGCTAAGTTAGAAATCTGCTTTGTAAAAACATTTTTTTTTTTTTGGTACCAGGGATCGAACTCACCACCTTGCACTTGCCAGACAGGTGCTTGTGCCACTGAGCTAAACCCCTGGCCCAGTGAAAATGTTTTAGAAGCATAAAAACTGTCTGAAATATGTTTCTGATGATTTCAAAATATTCCCAAAGTGTTCATAAAGCCACTCCAGCTAGAACAGAGGGTATAACCCATAAACTTAATGCTTCTCTTTTTCAGGACTTACCAAAGAGCTAATTCATTCCTTTCAACTCTGCTTTTCATCAAAAGATAATAAACAGTAACTTTAACCAGTGACTCCTCCTAACAAGAGAGTGGGAAGTTTAGGGGACAGGTATGAGGTAGAGAATTTTGGAATGCCTAACGGCTGAAAATAGCTGCCAACATCACTTACCCTGAGCCTATGCACAATGTAGACGTTGACCCATTTTCTCTTACTTTTTCACTTTTGGTTTTATTTCTTATGGAGGACCACCTGTATGACTCTTCTTGAATAAAAAGATGTTATCGCCACTTTGGTTCAACTTGACTCTATCTCCATGTAATGATATGTAGAGAGATGGCCAGGCTTTAAGCAACGTAAATAGGACTGGCTGAGGTTCTTATGTGTAATCTTTGAAGCTAGGTGACAGTCCCTGTTTTGCTGGCCCATGACTCACAAAAAATGTGATTGAACCAGGTGGAATGAAGAGCCATGCTGTCACCTGAGGTTGAGCCTTGAGGTAAGAGGCTATGACTTCCCAAGGCAGAAGAGTTTACACATCAGAACTGAAGCACCAACCCCAAAACATTAACTGCTACTTCAATTGTGCTATGCAGATTACTTTTTCTATATAACTTTCCCTCTGCATATTGCAGAGGTGATCTAAAGCCGCCTATCTAGCCTGGGTCATAGAACTCACACACGACCCACCTTTCTCACAGTCACTCATCCTCAAAGCACTTCCTTCTTCATGAGTTAATAAATTCCGTGTTGGGCCCTGGGTGAAAGCCTTTGTTCCAATGAACCCTCTTCATGGCTAGACTTAGGATCTCTTAGATCCCCATATGTCTTAGTGTCTTTATTGTCACCATGGTTTTCACTAGAAGTGGTAGATTGAAATTCACTTATTGGAATTCCAATAACTTTTCCATGGGATTACAAATATAAACTTCTCAGACCAAGATAAGGATCAGGAAGAGCACCCTATAATTTCTTTCCTTTAAAAAAATAAATTAGAAGGAAAGAGGCCTCTAAAAATCATAAATCTAAGATAACACCACCTCAAGTGCTCTGAGCCACTGAGCACCTTTGGTACCCAAATGCCTGTATGTGTTTTTGGATAATACACTTATCTTAATAACTCAGTAAATACAACATTCACCATGAAATATGACTTAGGAAGACTTTTTAAAATCATTGCTGAATTCTAGTTTTAGTTATCAATGCTAAAATTTATCTCCATTACTGTGGATAAATATGACTGGATTAAACTGAGCCTTCAGAAGTCAGTTTTCAGAGATGATATTTAAACTTTAGGGAGACTGACAGAATTGAAGAAGGTAGATTGCACCCCAAAGGTATATTACATATATATACATATATATATGTATGTATATATATTTATATTATGGCTACAGCTAATATCAAGGGAAGTTTCATCTACAGGTGGTGGAGAGCCAGACCCTAGCCTTTTCCTGTGAGTCAGTGCCATTCACGGACTGCAGGAGAAGAGAACTAGAAGTCAACAAGAAGCAAGCTCTCCCTGCAAATCAGCACCATGCATGGGGCCATCACCACCTAGGGGATAGCCAGACCCCAGCCTTTTCCCATGATTCAGCGCCATTCACAGACTGTGGGGGAAGAGAAGAATTCAACAAGAAGCAAGCCCCCTCTGTGAACCAGTGCCATGTGCATGCTGTCACCGCCTGGGGACAGCCAGACCCCAACCCCTTCTGGGATACAAGTGAGGAAACAAGAAGAGTTAACCCCCCACCCTCTTAAACAACTGACTGATATGGAGAAACACAAGTTGCGATGATAGCTATTGAGGTGTCATGCAATTTGATGCTTGTGGTGTTTGGCATTACACTGAGTTTGCAGGTCTAGGGTTGGTGGTCTGATCATCTATTCAGAAGATCATGGTACACAGTGTGGCATCTATGGGGGATCTCCTTCTGAAGGTGGTGGCCGTTGTTAATTCCCTATTATCTTGTTTTGAAGTCTTGTGTCGTTTTCATTGTTTTGTTGGGTTGGGCTTTATTCTGTTTTATCTTCTTTGATTTTGTTATATGTGATGGCATGGGCAGCTGTTTCAAAGACAGCAAGATATATTATGGTAGCCATTTTGGATTTACTATTATCTTGTTTTGAAGTCCCATATTGCATTGTTTTGTTTTTATTGGTTCTATTCTCTTTCTGTTTTGCTTGATTTTTACTATGTCTGAAGGTATCTGCAGCTATTTTGAAGACAACAAGAAGCATTATGGTAACCATTGTTGATTTCATATTGTTCTGAAGTCCTGTGTTACTTATACTGGTTTGTTTTGATTGGCTTTGTTCTGTTTTATTTTGGTTGGTTTTAGTCTCTTTAAAATTAAAAAAAAACAAAGATGGTGGAATTCACTTGTTATCTTTGTTATATCTTAACCATATATTATTTGTGGAAAAATTGCATGTAGATATCATTAGAATAGTTATCACTAGTTCTGTGATTTCTATAGATAATCTAAAAATGAGCAAAGACTCTTATACTAGCTGTGTATAATTCCAACGGAAACATTTGGAAATTTTCTTGCGTATCCCAAACACCAGAATTGAGCATTAAAGATATACTAGGCATAGATAGAGATAAAAGTAAACCCATATCATCATCTTCATCATTGTCATCAAATCTATTCCCTCCCTCAACAAAGCAATTTCCCAGATCTTCCCTGGATATCATGGAGCCTTAAGCTAATAGGCTAGAGTTGAAAGCAAAGCTAAGTAGATTGCTATGCTGAGAAAAAAGGAAACCATGTTGGGGCAATCATCGTAAGGGGTTAAGTGTACCCACTGTAGGGGCACAAAGCTTAGGCTCAGGCTGCATGTATTGATTTACTGAAATCAATCCTAAAGTACATTTCCTCTGACTTGAATTTACAGGCAGGAGTTTAGAATCCCAGACCGTAGGATGCAAATAGATTTCTTTTGGTATGCTTATACCATTTGATAATGTGTCTAGAATATTGTATTGAAATAGACTTTGAGGACAAATTTGGAGACGGGCAAGGTTGTAATTCATCAACACTATCTGCCACAGACATGAGAAGGAGATTGCCACGTGTGCATGATGTAATAATCACCTCTGTTCCTCGTACTTCCAGGCAGCCTGCGCATGTATGACTACCTCCTCATTTTGAGATATCTCAGGTCACTTTCATTCTTGCAACATTTTCTGCTGAAAGAGATTTGCTTGTCTGTTACAATTCCTGTTCAGGGCCAATTCTTTCTTTTACTGTCCAACTCTCCACACTCATTTTCTCACAACCCTTTTCACTGATCCTATTCCTAGAATAATTTTCCTAAGATTCTGCCAGAGATGCCTTCCACTCATCTCTGTGTTCTGCCAAAAGAGAGGCAGAGATGAAAATGAAACTATGAGAGAAAGAGAGACAGAGGGACAGAGAGACAGAGAGAGAGAGAGAGAGAGAGAGAGAGAGAGAGAGAGAGAGAGAGAGAGAGAGACTGAGAGAGAATCTGGTAGAGGATCCGGTGGGACTTTCTCCCCCTAGGCTACTGAGATCCTTATAATAGTTCAAGTAAAATGACAACCAAATTATTTCCTTGTTTGTTTTCTTCCCTTGACAAATTTTTCAAGAAATCCATGTTGAAAATTTCTTGTTCTCTCTATTTATATTCCATTTTAATATAATTGTTGCTTCCACCATTTGTTTTGAGGTGGTGACACGACTCTAGGGGCCTGGGGATGATGAAGTGAGTGAGGAGGGAGAGAGGCAGAGAGCACACACATGAAAAACACCACGGGCAGTACTTATAGTGACAACCCCAACCAAAATATAAAAATATATTTAGGGAGATGATACTTTGTTGCTTCTTGATCGCAAACCAGCACTTAGGGGTTCACTTTTGTGAACAGATAAAAAGGTGGTGCCTTGATAAAGCAGGATCAGAAAAAAGAAAAAGAAATTGAGTGAAGGGCAGTCTGTCTTAGGCAAAGCCGGTACAAGGACCAATGTTCTGCATGGAAGCGAGACTCAGATCATTGTCTGTGAGTGACCAGGACTGCATCTAGGACAAAAAATGAAGCACAAGTGTTCCTATTAGGAAAACAGAATTCCAGAAAGGAAAGAAGTCTCCAGATTTACCTGCTGGTACCACAATTTGATAAATAAAACACCCAGCCTTTAACTTACCACACACCAAAATAGGAAGGGGAAAATGTATATGAAAATATTCAAGGCATAACTTATTACTGTGCTAAGCAGAGGCAGTTACAATTCATAAAGGGCTCCATGTTTGAACAATTCAGCTGAAGAATGCTCTGTGCCAGCGAGAGTGTGATCAATTGGTATGGACTCTCCTCTCAAGAAAATCATGGCGAGGGAACCAAAGTGAAATTGGAAGTTGATGTGAAAATTGTAACACCTTCTCCATAGAGATGGTGTTAAACATGCCAGTGGGCTTACAGTTCCTGATGTTTTTGTCCCTGGGGATTATTCTGCTGTGTCTGTCCCCATCATGTATTAAAATTCTAATTCCCAAGATGATGGCATTAGGAGGTGGGGCCATTGGGGGGATGATTAGACCATGACAGCAGAGTCCCCAGGGATAGGATTAGAACTCTTACAAAAAGATACCATAGACAGCTGCCTCTTTCTCTCCACCATGCTAGGAGGGACATAGTCAAAAAGGTGTCATTTCTATGAATTATGAAGGGAGCACACACCAAACTCCAAATCTGCTGGTGCATTGATTGTGGACTTCCCAGGTTCCAGGACTCTAGGAAATAAATTTCTATTGTTTATAGGTTACCTGGTTTGTGGTATTTTGTTACGGCTGCCCAAATGAACTAAGACATATTCCCATAAGACTATTATGTCAATTCTCATTTCACTAGAATTGTGATTTTAGTATTTTTTGAAAAGTTTTTGAGCTCCAATGTAGGACATAAGTTATACATTTCTGAAAGAACCTATTCAAACATCTAAATTCCCTGGTGCTAAGTTGCTTTAAAATGGAGAAGAACCAGAGAGGGGCGGAGGCTGGGGACACACTGCCTGTGGAGAGAAAATGCTGTTGGTCCACATGCCTGACAAGGCCGATTCTGCCTCTGGCGAAGACGTCTCACTGTGGCTTTGGACACCAACCCCCCATGCACTCACTCAAATGGTTCAGTATAGATGGATTACTGTAGCTCTGATTTGGACTGGAGCCACTGTTACTGTAAATTATTTTGCTTGGCACATTGCTTTAGAACCAACACTATTCTGATCCATGATTAGCACAGGTATAATACTATCAGGACTGCCTCAAGCCCTTTCCTCTGACTCACCTATGCTTCTACTGCTCTGGTCTTGCTCACTTATCAAAGTTTTGCTCTTTTGCCTACTAAAAGACTTAGTGATCTTGTATTAGATTATAGTGACAGTGTGTGAATTTGTAATGGACTTTTCAGTATAACCCATTCTAAATCAGAGGATTGAGCATATAAAAGTGAAAATTTAGCTACAAGGAGAACCAACTATAGCCATGTGAAAATCCAGATGTTGTCTCAATGTGAAAAGGGTTCCCCTCTAAATCCTATGTCCTCTCCCTTACATACTTTCCCCTATCGCTTCCTAGATGCTTCCCTCTCAGGTCTTCTCTTAAAAGTGATATAAATTGAAAGCATAAATAATCAATAGTCTCACTCTTAAAATGGAATTATAGTATCCAGAGTTTTCAAACAAGAAGAGAAATCAAATATACAAATGATAATCTCAATGGAAACTTTTAAAGAACTGAAAAGAAAGCTAGGAATCCTCACTTCAGACCCTGAAACAAATCTTGAAATAAATACAGAAACATAGATTCTTAATTCTGTAAAATAAAGTGAAATTTCAAGTGAATAAAATGGTATCTAGGCCAGGTGTGTGACACATGCTTCTAATATCAGCAGGTGGGAGGCTGAGCCAAGAGCACTGCCACAAGTTCAAGGCCTGCCTGAGCTACACAGTGAGTTCAGGACAGACTGAACTATACAGCATCACACTGCCTCAGAAAACAAACAAACGAACAACAACAACAAAAAAAACCCAAAATAATAAAAATACTGTTACCTAATTTGTAGATCTAAAGTAATTTCAACAAAAATTATAGTCAAACTTTTTATAATTTAGTCTAAATTTCATCTAAATGAGTGAACATGGAAAGATATCAAATATTGTTTTTGAAAAGTGAGACAATCACTTTAATAATAAGCTATGTGATAATTTCATAATGGTTTTAAATAAGAGAATGTTGGCACAAAATTTAACCAATAGATCAGAGTAGAATAAACAGCACAACATACAGACCTCTGCCTTAGGAGCATTCTGCGTATAGGGCCAGCAGCAAGGATGGATCTGCAGTGCTTCAGACACGACAGGAAGCAAGGGTACTTCCTTCTTCATGTACTCGTGTACCTTGGTTAAAGAAATTAATGAAATCTTTTCAGAATAAGGGAAAATAGGATTAACTATAATTATTTGATGCAAAACTAAGGAAGAACTTCCTAATCACAAAATTAATGAAAGAAGTCAGAGCTAGTAATGTATCAATAAATTGGACTTCATAAAAGGGAGAATACTGTCATATGTAACATTTATAGATAAATGACACATTGGAAAAATATTTGAAAGATTCAAGAATAATGATAGGGACTATCAAACTATCAAATGATTGTACAAATTGGTTAAATTTTAAAAATCCTTAAATCCATTAAAAACTGATCAAAATAACACAAGAAATTCTTAGAAAAATAAGCACAAATGTCCATTAAAATATAAAAATGTTCAACTACATTATGAATTCAAAAATGCACATTAAATAATAAGAGAATTTTATTTTATATCCTTTAAAGTACTAAAGAAAATAACAATTGTCATTCAATACTTGGAAGAATAAAACTTGTAAAAACATTAATGGAGAACAGTCTTAGTTTTATATTATAATGAAAATATCATAAAAACTTGTTTTTTGACAGTAAGTCTACATATGGAGATTCATTCTGAAACAAAAATCAGACATATGCTCAATTTATTACAGTATATCACAGGGTAACTTTAATATGAATAAAATTATTAAGTATCTGGCAATGGGGGAAGATTTAGCATAAATTCATACAATTACAACGTTATCTATAGACACTGGAATGTTTGCTAAGAGTAATAGTATGCAAAAGTGCTTTAAAATGATAAAATGAATGTGCAGTAAATAGCCTGGTGTGGTGGTATATATCTATAATGCAAGCACTCGGGGTGAGACAGAAGAATCATGAATTTGAACCAAGTTTGGGCAAGTTAGTAGCTTAGCAAGACCCTGCTTCGAATTTGAAAAACATGGACTGGAATGTATCTCATTGCAAAAAGTTCTGGGTTCAAGTTCTAGTACTGTCAAAGAAAGCAAAGGAAGCGGGGAAAAAGCAATGAAATTGTCATGGCTTATATCTAGCTATTCCCCCAAAGACTCATGTGGTCATAGATGGAGCTTGTTGGTGGTGGCTGGATAAAGGGTGTGCGATGCTGGGATTAAGGGTCACCCACACTGGGTATGAGTGCTACCCACTGTTAAGGCAGGTAGCCTGGATAGAAGCTAAGGGAAAGAAAGAGGGCTGCTGTTCTCAGTTGCTGCGCTTGCTTCTGTTGTTACTGCTGTTGCTTTGCTATGAAATGTTTCTCCTCTACAATGCCCCTCTGCCATAGCACCCTGCCTTGTAGCCAGCTATGGACTGAAACTTCTGTAAACTGTGAGTCAAATAAACCTCTTCCTCTTTAACTGTGGGTGTCAGGTGTTTTGTCTCAGAAGTGAGAAAAGTAACTAAGACAGAAATTCAGCATGCTACAAAGTAGGCTAGTAAGATATAAAAACACTTGCAACCACATGTTTATATTTGGCCAATTTGTATATCCAATACCCATTTGATGCTTATTTCGTAGGAAGGGGAGGCATTACCTGGCTTCTTGAGTTGATAAAGAAATAGATTCTCAATGAAGTTTTATCCTAGGCTTCTTATTCCAAAGTTGGTGCTATGGAAAAAAGTCACTTAAATTTTGATTTTGTCAGTTTTCAGGACATGTTCCTGAGTTCCTCTGAGCATTAAATATAAAGTGTTGTATTTCTTGCGTGACAAGGATGTGCTGTGATTATCTCTGGGCACAGAGATACCCTGCTGAGCAAGAATGAGAGGATTTTGTTTGGAATGTAGCACTAAGGAAGGGAAGCAACAGATGAAAAACACATACTCAGACAACATAATTCTAGACCATGGCAAGTATGAAGAAAAAATAAACATGAATGTCTTGGCAGAGTTTCAGGGATGTGGAGTGATGAGAACAGGGACTTTATTCCAGTGACTGGGGAAGGCTTCCAGGATGAGGTGACAATTGAGTAGAGACTTGGATGATGAGAAAAAGGACGATCTGGGAAAGATGATTCTCCAGAAAAGGAGACAGCATGGAGGAGGAGCCTGGAGAAAGAAGGAATTAATGTAAAACTCAAGAGGCTGGAGCACAGTGATTAAAAGGGAGAATGGTGAAAGATGAAATTGAGAATGCTGGGTCAGATCATTCAGAATTGTGCAGGGACAGAATCAATTCTACCACAGGGACAGAGTACATCCCACTGAAAAGCATTGACAGGAAGTGTAATTTACACTGATCAGTAGCTCAAATAAGTAGAACTTACTTGAACCCTGGGATAGGAAAGAGTACAGTGTTAATGAGGGTGAATACGTTATGATACAGAGCACGATTACATGATGACCGTCTGACATGAAAGTGTCTTTGTTTTTTTGTTTTTTTGTTTTTTTGTTTTTTTTTTTTTTGGTTATTTCATTCATTACCGAGTTGGGAAGCACTAAGTTTGCCAATAGTAATTTTATGTTATAGAACGTTTAGGAAAGCTTAGGTAAAATAAAGGCAAAGCTCAGGTTTTCCTTGGTCATGCTCCCTCATATTTAATGGTAGAGGAACCCAGAAGCACTCTCGGAAAAGTGACACTCTATTTAAATCAAAAGAAACAAAAGTGCTTCACATTTTGTACAAGTCATTAAAATTAACAATGGAAAAGTTAACAATAAAAGTAAAATGGGCAGTGCTATCCAATCTTAGTCATATGAGATTAATGATGGATGGAACTGTATTGCACATAATTTAAGAAAAATATTTATTGAGAAAAACCAGATACAAGTCTAAATCTTTAGAAGTGTAGAATAGAGGAACAAAAAAATCCCTTTTGATTTCAATGTTTGGTTGATTTAACTTTATTGCAACTAAAATCGTCTATTCCCTGTGATCAGATTACAACACAAATGATTTTTTATGACATTTTATAACTATTTATAGTTCAGTGTTAAGAAAACATCTGAAAATACTTTTTATTTATTTGAGCTAGGTAAGGTTGAATACCTACAAAAAAAAAGAAGAAGAAGAAGCTGAGCTCTCTGTTGTGCTTTTGTATGTCTAGCTTTCTCTTCATTGCTTATTTATGTACTAAAGTTTGACTGTGGAAGGAGGAAAAATTAGAAAGCTTAGGATCTGGTCTTTCCTACACAAACCCCACACCACAACTGACAGTTCTACACTTCCCCACTATGTTTTCCTTTCAACCTTGTGAACTATTTTCCCTTGCAGAAATCCAGTGCTGGACCAGTTCATCTGTTTGTTTTCTGTGCTTCTTTTCTAGCTTGCTATTGGAAAGCGCCCCTAAGAACCACCGCTGATTCGGGACATTTGACTGCTGTAAACATACCTGAACTTTCCTCCTCTTTGGCCTCTCATCTTCCTTCACTTCCCTCATCCTTCCCTCAAGACCCCTGCCCTATATTTCATCTTGTACTCTGTAAAAGCTCTTCAGGGCCTTTCTTCCTTTCTTACAGAAAACAGACACTTTCCTCTTACATTTTCCAATCGATTCCTTGTTTTAAACACTTGCTGAATTACTTCCACAGCCTGTCATCCACACCACACCCCAAGTCCAGTGGGGAAGATACTCCTGGTCTCATTCAAACTGTGTTCCCAACCTCATCCCTGTCTCCTGCCTGCCTGGTTCAGCCTGAGCAAGCACCCTCACTTAGAATCACCCTTCACTCCTTGGTTTTATCCCTGAATCCCCTGTCAGGAGATCTGAAATCTATTATTAGCATGTCCCTTCCCTCCATTCACACTGCCATAGTTTAGGCAACTCTTTTAGCTCCTTCTTAATACCTACCACCATTGATTTTTTTCAGCAAATTTTTGGTACGTATTATATGGAAGGCTGTATTCAGGGTGAATGTGATGCCCGGGGAGACCAAGCATACAGAGATCCCCACTGTGTGGGACTCTACACTCTAGTAATAGAGAATGATAGCAAACAAAATATAATAAATACAATATTATATGGTAAATTGACATGTGGTAAATGAATTAAACAGTAAAGGGGGCAATAAGGGCTTGCCATTTAAAATATTATGTTCCAGGAAAGCCTTATACAGGAACATGAAATTTGATCTTTTTAAAGCAAGGACTCATACATTTCAGAAGAGTGATTCTAGTGCCGAATACAGTTTGTTTAGTGCTGCCTCATGGCAGCTGTCAGCCAAAAGGAAAACAGCTATGGTGGAACATGCCTGTTATCCCAGCAATTTTGAGGTTGAAGAAGGAGGATTGCCATGACTTCAAGGCCAGTCCAAGCTAAACAGTGAGATCCAGGCCAGCCTGAACTACCTAATGAGATCCTGTTTTTTAAAAAAAGTGAGCACCAAACTGTGGGAAGGTGATGATGGCTCTGTGCCAGGAGCAGCAGCAGGGGTACAGCCATTTTACAACAGCAGAGCTGGACTTGGATATGAGTTGATGTGGGATGCAAAATGCAGAAGTAAGCTGAGGTAGATCTATTAACTTTCTAGTGCTGAAACAAATATTTGAGATAAATCACTAATAAGAAAAAAGGGTCTAGGAAAAGGGTCTACTGGGGGAGAACCAGATGCCAGCCCTCTCCTGTGAGTTGGCACTATTCATGGACTGCAGGGGAGGAGAACAAGAAGTCAACAAGAAGCAAAGACCTCCTGTGAGTTGGTGCCATATGCAGGCTGACTAGGGGAGAGCCAGATGCCAGCGGGACACAAGAAAAGACACCCTCCTCCCCCGACACACACTGTAAGCAACAGGCTGTGACAATAGCTAATGAGATAAAATACAATTTGTAGTGTCTAGTGTTTCACTGACCTTGCAGGCCTAAAGCTGGTAGTCTGATCATCTATTCAGAGGATAACAATATGCAACATAGCATATATGGGGCATCTCCTTCTGAAGGTGGCAGCCATTGTTAATTTCCCATTAACTTGTTCTAAAATCCTGTATCATTCTCATTGTTTTGTTCGGTTGGGTTTTATTCTGTTTTATCTTCTTTGATTTTGTTGTATCTGATGGCATGGGCAGCTATTTCAAAGATAACAAGATATATTATGGTAGTCATTTTGGATTTACTATTATCTTGCTTTGAAGTCCTGTATTGCATTCATTGTTTTGTTTTTATTGGTTCTATTCTGTTTCTGTTTTGTTTGATTTTACTATGTCTGAAGGTATGCAGCTATTTTGAAGACAACAAGAGGCATTATGGTAACCACTGTTGATTTCCTACTATCTTGTTTTGAAATCCTGTCACACTGTCTTGTTTTGATTGGCTTTATACTGTTTTATTGTGTTTAATTTTATTCTCTCTAAAATAAAACTCAATGCCCCCTGTATAGGATATGCTATGTACCCCCAAGTCCTCATACTTTTGATGGGGCTGAGTCTGATGCTTGTGATCAGTTTGTTGTCTAGCACCAGGATTAATGACGTGACTGCTACACCTGCCCAGGGGTGGAACTGAGATACAGTATAAGGGAAGGCGGGTCTTCCTCTTGCTTGCTTCCCAGCTTCCGCCCTCTCTCTCGCCAGCGTGGATTGTGGCTTGCAGCTTGCAGCCGCCATGAACTGTAGCCCCGTCATCCCATGCTGCCTTGGAGCCCACTTTATGGACTGAAACTCCCGAGAAACTGTAAGAATAAACCTTTCCTTCCGTAACTTTGGGCGTCAGGTATTTTGTCTTGGCAATGAGCAAAAAGTAACTAAGACACCCCCTGAACAAAGAAAAAGAAAAAAGGGTCTATTTTGGTCCATAGTTTTGGAAGGCTAGGTCTGTGGTCAATTAATCTGTTGTTAGGGGCCTGTGGTGAGGTAGAACATCTTCATTTCCAGTGTGTGGCAAAGGAAACTGCTTACCTCACGGCACCTGGGGCACAAAGGAAAAGGAAGAGGAGGCCTGGAGTCCAATATCCAGGTAAGCTCCCGGGGACCTTCCTTCCAGTAGGCCTCACTTCCTGAAAGTTCTATCATTTCCCAATAATGCCACTGGCCAAAGACCAGGTCTTTAACACATGGGACTTTGGGGGACACATCTAGCCCTGAGCAACTAGAAGAATGGAATTGCTATTCCAGAGATAGAAAAGGCCACTAATTAAGTAGATTTTGTGGAGTAATGCCAGGAGTTCAATATTTTATCTTTTAATTAATTAATTATTTATTTATTTTTGGTACTGGAGATCAAACTCATGACCCCACACTTGCCAGTCAGGAACTTATGCCACTGAGCTAAATCCCTGGCAAGGAGTTCAATTTTAGACAGTTTGAGCTCTTTGTGAGGTGCTTCAGTGGGGACATGAAGAAAGCAGTTGTGGAATTTGGAGGGAGTGCTAGCATTCAGGTGATATGGCTGCACCAAGAAGAGGAAAGAGGAATAAAGTAGTGTCCCAGGGTCAGTATAAAGAGTTGGTAGTAGAAAATAATTACTGAAAAAGTAATAGAAAGGAATAGCCATTGAGATGGAGAGAAAACCAAGAAAATATGTGCTTTGGTAGCAAAATTGAGAAAAAAATATTTAAGAAGAGAATTTGTGTTTCTGTACCACTATAAAACTTATCATTAATTTAAAAAAAACAACAATTTTTATGGAGTGATGGAGCTTAAAGCTTGATGGAAGTACGTTTATGAGAAGAAAATGATTGAGACAAATTGAGACAGTGAGTATAGATGAATTTTCAGACATTTGCTGCAAAAAAGTACATATTTGCTAGCAAGGATATTAGCTGGTGGAGAAATAGGATCAAGAAAAGTAATTTTAAGATGAGAAGTACAGCAGCATACTTAGATGCTGATGGGACTGATCCACGGGAGAAGAAAAATATCTCAAGAGAGTGTGGGGACAAGTGGCTTGAGCAGGTGAATGGAAATGTTATCCAGTGCCTTTTGGAAATTCT
>RJWM01021778.1:0-34856 GCA_004363535.1 Dasyprocta punctata
CTCTGGGAAGTATTAATATTTAAAGGAGAAATTAGAGAAGAGGAAGATGAAAAGAGGTAGAGGTAAACTAGGAAAGAGAAGCAACAGAATGGAAGGAGAGGAGAACATGAAGGGTGTCCAGGCCTGCAGAGCACTGCAAAGGGTAGACTGAACTTCAGTAGGGAGAGGGATCACTGGTGACACTGAAAGACCAACCGAGGAGCAGTCTGAGGAGGAAGTCGTGAAAATGGAAGAAGGGAGAAAACATGTTAATACTTACATGCTGTTATGGTCTAGTAAACTGCGCGTTTGAATAGCAGACTTGCAAGCTGCTATTTTAGTAATCATTTGAGGCTGTATTTTGACTCTTTGAGCACTTGTCTCATGCGAATGAAGGCTGTAAGGTCAAACCCTCAGAAACCAGGAGAGGGAATGCAACACGAGCTCTCAGTTTGAGCAGTTGCCAGGTGCAAGGCTTTTTATATATACGATTTCACTTAATTCCCACAAATCCTTTCAAAGATGTTGTTTTTGACTTAAGATTCAGAGAAGGGCTGCAAGGTAGGTGTAAGTGAAGTGGCATTGCCTACTAAACGTAGCTATTATCACTTTGTCTTGATTTTATAGCCATAGGAAGACCTTGCATTTCTCTTGCTTACAGATTCTCTAGGTTTTGATTTTGTTTTTGTTTCTTGAGACAGGGTCTTGCTATGTAGTTCAAGTTAGTGTTAAACTCACCGTGTAGCCCAGGCTGGCCTCAAACTCTTGGTGATCCTTCTGCCTCAGCCTCCTAATGCTGGGATTACAGGTGTGCACTGCCATACTTGGAAGATCTTCTAGGTTTTGAAATGCCTTTGGCCATTGCTTGTCTGTGATCTACCTAAATACTTCTTTTAGAGTGAATTCCATTGTATCGTTCTGTTTCTGTTACTGAAATGAAGTACTGGAGGCAGCTAACTTTATAAAAGAAAAGAGATGCATTCAGTTCACAGTTCTGGATACCTAAGGGCATGGCCCCAACATCATCTTGGGTCTGGTAAAGACCTCATAGTCAATGGCATCACAATGGTTGTGGTATGTGAGGGGTATTATAGAGGCCCTTTCCCTTCTTCATTGCGGTTAGGGAAGTTTAGATTCGTAATGCCGTGGAAACGTTATTAAAATTCCAGTCTACCACTTCCAGTGCAACCCATGGTGAGAATAAAGACACTAAGACATATTTATAATTATGGGGCACCAAGGGAGCCTAAATTTGGAAAGTTCATCGGAACAAAGGCTCTGACCCAGGGCCCAACCCAAATTTTACTAATTTTTGAAGCAGGGAGTAGTTTGAGCACAAGTGACTATGATAATGGCAGGAGCTACGTGAGTACTGTGAGCTGGACTGTGTAGGAGGCCGGGAAGCACCTCAGCAATATGCAGAGAGGAGGATATACAGAAAGAACAATGTGCATAACACAATCATGGTGGCATTTATTGTTTAGAGGGTGGTGCTTCAGCTCTGATGTGCAAACTTTTTTGCCCTGGGAAGTCATAGCCTCTTATCTTGAGTCTGAACCCAGCTGACAACCCTGGAGGGGTGCGGGAAAAAATCTAGCTTCTAAGATTTATGTATTAGCACCTCAGCACCTTATATTGTTTAGAGCCAATTGAAGGGAAAAGGAAATGGCTTAGCCAACTCTGTACATATCAGTACCTGGAGACAGGGCCAGGTTTAGCCAAAGTGGAGGTCATTGCTCTTTGTTCAAGGAGAGTCCTCCAGGTGGTCCTCCACAAGGTATATCTCACTTTGCCACACAGGAAGCCAGATTGCAACTGGGGTTCCACAACTTCTTCTGAGAGCATATTCCTGATGACCTAAGAACCTCCTCCTTGATTCTACCTTTTCAAGATCTACACCATTTCCCATTGCCCCCATCCTGGGTATCAAAATGGTGACACATGAACGTTCTGGGGGAAACCACATCCAACATCTCTTGTAAGCAGCATCTCCAGAGCTTCACCCATGTCGGTGCTGCCTGCTTCTTCACTGCTCCTGGATCATCGCTTCCTCATCTCTCTTCTGTCATTCTCAGGGAATCTGCACATTTCAACCAATATTCTTTTTTGTTTTTTTAGGTCATAAACTGAGACAGTGATCTTGCATCTACCTAAGTGCTGTGTCTGATCCTACAATGATTTTCTTCTAACTGGAAAAAGAAACCCTGAGCAGCGAGTTTAAATCACTCATCTGCTGCTCATATTCTTCTTTTCTATTAGGTCAAATTGTTCACAACTTCCTGTTTTGGAGTTGACAGTTCCATGTAGGCTTTGGGTGACCACCTGGTCTGTTGTGGACTGAATGTTTGTGTTCTCCCTAGATTCGTGTTTTGGCTCCAATTGTGGTGGTGTTAGCAGGTAGGGCTTCGGTGAGACAATTAGGATTAGGTGAGGGCATGAGGGTGAATCTCTTCATGAATGGGATTAGTCCCTTTAGTAGAGTCACAAGAGAGTGCACCTCTGTTTTTTGCCTTGTGAGAGATTATAATAAGTTGGCAGTTTGCAGACTAAAAGAGAGAACACAACAGAATCAGCTCATACTGGCACTCTGATCTCAGACTTTTATGAATTTCTGTTGTTTATGAGCCACCCACTTCATGGTGATTTGTTATAGCAGTCTGAGCTGACTGAAACAAGTTTGTCTTCCAAACCCACATTTGGGCAGCTTTGAGCAATTTAACCAGGTCTCTGTTGCTGAACAATGTTACCTTATGCAAATTCATGTTTAGGGTTGAACCGCAACCATTTCAATTTCTTAAACATCATGTGAACAAAAGTCATATAAAGTTTAAGTATCAGAGGCTGTATGTTCATGTTGACAAAATATTAAGATTAAAGCATATAAGCTAATGCCTACTTTGTATTTGGTTTAGGAAGTCATTGAAACTCTTTTTCTGTAAGCCTAAACTCCTCGATTAGAAGAGCCTAGCTATTAGAATTTAAAAATTCATCAGAAACTGACACTACTTCAAATGATTCCAGAATACTCTAAAAGAACTCAAATTGGAAGGTCATTGCATTCAAATCCCCACTCTGTGCTTGAAGAGCCTATGAAACAACTCTTCAAGCCTGTAGGTGTAATAGTTAATGTAAATATTTCCTGTACTGTAAACAATAGAACATTAACTTTTACCATAATTACATTAACCATAATCTTTAGTTCCATGACAAACATGTATAATCCACTTCTCTCTGACAGTCCTGATTTTGCAGGAAAGTGGTGGTATTCTTTCTGAGGTCTTTTATTGTTCGATATGTAAGGTTATTTTGGGGTGAATAAACAATATGCTTCTATTCCCATTTTTCCCCAGTTAATGGTATGTAATCTAGAAGGAAAGAAATGAAAGGACTGAAATAACTTTGAAAATTTACAAAATAAAAGTATTTAAGAAATATTTTATTAAGAAATTCAGAAAAAATTAAGTTAGTGTGAGAAATTGGCCATGGAAAGGGTCATTGGTTGAAGAATAAGACAAACCATCAAAGAAGGAAATGATTACATATAGGCTAATGTTTTGTAGGGAAACTCCAGCTTTAGGAGAACAGAACTGTGAGAGTGTGTGTATCCACTTTTAGTCTAGAGAGTAGCTGGCTAAGAAGGCAGATGAGTACCAACCTGCCAGAGACTATGACCTACCCGTCTGAAAAGAGTTGTAGCAGAATCTAAAATCCTTATTAAATTGCCAAAGTTAAGGGAGGGAGAAGCCTTGGTGAATTTTGTTGTGGAGGAAACACGAGAAGGTAAAATATGAAGAGATTCTGAAGACATTAGAGGAGGAACAGGAAAGGCCTTTGCTTCCACACCTGTGTCCTTGTCATGGAGAGGTCCGGTCAGAGAACGAGAGGGTGGTGGCGTAGCTCAGTGATAGAGCACATGCCTGTCATTATAAAGCTCTGGGCTCAAACCCAGTGAGAGAGAGAAAGGGAGAGAGAGAGGAGGACAAGAAGGAGGAGAAACAGGAGAAGAAAGAAGAAGAAGAGGAAAAGAAGGAGGGAGAGAGAGGCAGAGAGAGAATATGAGAACTGAAAGTGACCTTGAGAACCCCTGTTCCTCTCACCTCATTTTTAGATGACAAAATTAAGACTCAGAGAAAAGTTATTCAGTGCTAGAACCAAGATTTGCACTGAGAAACTTTGTTCTCAGTTTTGAGGAAAAAATTTGTATTACTTAATGCCACTTAATATGTTCTCATGATTTATTGCTAAGGCACTACTAGAATAAAAGTGATGTTGTGAATGTGTGTAAATACATGCAAATGAACATCATTATCATCATCTTTACTAATTATGTTGAGCATTTGAAAAGAAAATTTTTGCATGCAGCCCAGATAAAAGGCTCATGATCCTTAGAATCTGGCTTGAATTTCTAAATTGGCTTATTCCTGAATTCTGGGAAATGACTACTGACCCTCCTCTGTGAAAGGCTGACGGGGCATGGCGTTTACTCCTCCTCTGCGCGTTGGGAGGGACACTCTTATTTGCAAACACAAAGCCATGGTGGGAAGTGAGAGTCAGCACCTTCAGATTCTTGGATTTCCCAGTCCCCGCTGCTGTGCGTCTTCAGTAGGGTCCCCCCACCCCGCCCACTCTCACAGCAGTGGCCCCATCTCCAGGGAACCCGTCCAGTGGGAAGGAGGCCTCTGTGCGCCTGGTGAGGGGGCTCTCCTGGAGCGGCACCAGCTTCCAGCCAGGGTCTCTGAAGAGAGGGTCTTCTGCCGGATTCTTCCAAATCCCAAGCAGGAGCTCCTTCAGCAACGCGACAGCTGCCCATTACAATTTCTGAAGTCGCCTGGCAAGCGCGAGATCATGAGTTTGATCTACGGTACCAAACAAACAAACAATTTCTAAAGTCACTTTGTGTCCTGGTTCTACTGAGTCCAGCAGTGTTTTCCACTGTGTGGGCTTCAGGTGCCTAAAGCAACCAGGGATTAGAGCCAGAACAACTGAACCACTGTCTCAATGGAGTATGTCTATAAACTGAATAAATAATATTCAAAGTTATTGTGCTATATATTCTGCACTCTGCCAAGCTGTTTGCCTATATTATCTCATTTAATCCTCATAGAACTGCTTTGATGTTGCATTAGTAGCCATCATTTTACAAGTGAGGAAACTCAGCCTCTAAGATATTAACCTCATTGCTCAAGATCATGAAGCTAGTAAATAAACTAATCTTCAAAGAGAGGATATCTAATCTTAAAGTCTGTAAATGGCCTTCACCATGAAATGAGTATGTCTTTCACATATGTGTTGTTACTTTGTTTAAACAAATGTTCAGATGTGTTTTTGTGAACAGCTATAGATTCAAAAGTTTTATGTGATTTATGGTACTATAGTTTAGCATAGTACTTCAGTACTATTGTATAGATCTATAGTATAAATTTTTGTTGTATTTTTCTTTTCACTAACATTGAAAGTACCTTGACTACCACATGATTGGTACACAATACAATAATTTTAAGGAGCTCTTCCAAGAATCCAGATTTTGGGGTGTAGCTGAGTGGTAGAATACTTGCCTAGCGTACACAGAGCCATGAATTTAATCCCCAGCAACACCAAAAAAAAAAATGCTCAAAGCTTTTAAAAAAATATAGTACTGAAAAATGGTTTTGTGAGCCAGTGGAACATGAGATTTGTGCCAGGATTTTAGAAGCGCTCTACTGTAACTTGGGCAGGGGCTCCATCCATGATGGCCCACTTGTATCAAATGAGCAATGATGCCCCTCTCAGGATTGAGTTGCATTAAAACTGTCAGTTCTAGCTGGTTTTGGTGGCATACACCTGTAATCCCAGCACACAGGGAAACTGAGACAGGAGACTCACAAGTTCAAGGCCAGCGCGAGCATCTCAGCGACTCAATGAAAGAAAAAAGACTGGGGATATAGATCAGTGAGAAGGCCTTGAGATCATTCCTCAGTGCCACAAAATGCATACACCTGTGCATAAAAAATAAAATGTTAGTTCTGTCACACAAAAATGTAGTAATACAAGGTAAAATTAATTTAGCTGCCTGGCAATTTCATTCAATAATTTTTTATTGGCTCCAACCTTACGTACAGTTAAGAACTGGAGAGAGAGCTGTCAAGTAAGAAATGCTATTTGTCAGTTGTAAGAAAACTGACACTTGACCAGCTTCTTCTCCTGTTCATTCCTTATTATTTGTATTTGTATTCTAGATACTCTTAATCAAAAGAAATACCCTTAGAAGTGAAAAAAATATCAGTTCTCACTTCGCACTGAGGACTTGGCAGGCCCCATTCTGCTTCCTGGCCTGCGCACCTGGGTCTTGACAAGGGTCCTACTGTAGGAGGACCACAGACCCCAGGCTGCTTGGTTCAGCACCTTGGGAGGGGGTGGTGCTCTGCTTGGGCACAAAACTGGGATTACAGAGAAATGTCCTCCAAAACCTTCAGTTCTTCTATTGATGCTAAAGAACAGCTATAACTAATAGAATTTGGGGAAATTCTATTTTAAATATTTAGGAATGAACCAGGAGGCAGGGTGGGTGGGAGGAATTTAGAGAGTTGGCCTGCTGGAAAGCAGGAGCAGGATGGCTATGCTGGGGTCTCCAGGGCCATGGCTGGCATCTGAAGATGGGCTTGGCCACTGTGGGCCTGGCTGCTTCCTTCTGAGCCTGTATTCCTTTTCCTAACACTTTGGCAACCTGCAGCTCCACTACCCACTGGCAGTTGTGCCTGGTGCTGTCTGCTGAGGTCACCTGTCCTGCATTCACACAACCAGGCTCTGCCTTTCTGGTTATACGGCAGGGAATAGTTACTCTACTTAGCTAACTTCTCACTGGGATATTACTCTGTCCAATAATAACTATTTTTCCTTCATTCAGCAAATATTTATTGAGTGTTAAGCATTGTTCCAGGACCTGGAAATAGAATGGTGATCAAAATAGCAACAACAATGCAGAAAAAAAGCTGCCTTCCTGGAGCTTCACATTCTAGTGGACAGCAAAGCCTGGTGATCTGGTTTCCGCCCTTCTCTGCCATAGCTGGATGCTTTCCCTGTAATAAAAATTTAATTTCTATAATTTTTTGTAGTCTGCAATTCTGCTCCAGTGAAGGGAGCCTTCCTCTTCCAGGATAAGGTGTGTTAGGAAGAAAGGAAATAGGACCAAGCACAAGTAAGAAGGGGTTGCAGAAAATGAGAGATAAGTTGAAGTTTGCAAAAATTTAAGAAGCCATAAGCACATTTTTTAAAAGTTTATTTAAAAAGAGATATAAGGAGGCAGCAGGTCATAGGCACAGTCAAGTCAGCAGGGTTCATTGTTGAAAGATTAATTAGGAAAAACCAAACTGCTCAACCTGCATTGTATTTGTCTTCCTGGTGAGCAGAGCAGGAAGAGAAGAGTGAGAGCAGACTCATTAGCAAGAGAAGGCGAAGCCCAGAAACCAATTATTCTAAGTAGTTTCCCACCTGTCTGATAAATAGGGATTCTATGTTGTGTGAAAATGTTCTATTTATATGACTGTCCTCATCTGTTAAGAATGTAAAAAACAGTGAAATCCTAGTAAACTGGAAGTGGTTAAATCATATCCCTCTTTTGGAGAAGTGAAAGAAGGGAGATTTTGCATAATAAACACAAGTGACTGGAGTTTTGTTATTGTTGTTGTTTGTTTGTTCCATACAGAAAGTATTTAATAGACAGGGCCTATTGACTTATTTCTTCTCTGACAAAAGCATGGTGTGCTCTTGAAGTTCTGCCCTGGACACGAAGGCCTTAGAAGCCCCCATCTGGGTGTGGTGGTGCACACCTGTAATCCCAGCATTCAGGAGGCTGAGGCAGAAGGATCATCAGAGTTTGAGGCCAGCTTAGGCTACATGATGAGTTCAAGGCCAACCTAAACTACAGAGGGAGATGCTGTCTCAAACAAACAAACAAACAAACTGAGGGCCCTAGAAGGGCACAGTGCACTGTGGGCTCTAAAAATGTCCTTCAGTTGCTCCAGGACTTCATGGAGCTGATTGTCCACCATTGGCCAGGACTTGGCTATAATTTCCATCGTTTATATTCTTCTGTGTAAGAACCAGTCTGGGATTTTGTACTGGTTTAAGTTTGGCATAATAATCATACATATTGCTTACCTCCGGGTGGACTGTAACGTCGCCTATAGCAGTGAGGTCTCTGTCTACATGACCACATGAGCGTATCTTTGCTTGGTGGTGGGAATGGCAAAGTCTATTTTCCACCACTTACTGATGTTGATGTTAACTTCTTGAGAAACATGCTGGAATTTTTCAGAGGATTATTAGAGACATGATGGTAAGAATGTAGGCGTGCTATGGAAGAGATGTCAGCTGTTTGTTTATTTGCACTGCAGTTCAAACCTAGGGCCCAGGGCCTTCTGCATGCTAACCATGCATTGTACCACTGAGCTGCTTCCCCAGTGAGATGTTGGCTTTTCAAAACATTTGTTTGGAAGCTTTTAGACTAGGAATAAATGAACTGTGACCCCGCAGGCCAAACAAAGCTTTTTACTGTTTTTTTTTTGAAAAAAAGTTTTATAAGTAATATTATTTGTGTAAATAAAGTTTTATTGCAATGCTGCTGCTACTGCTCTGCCCATTTATTTACATATAAATAACATCTACCTATTTTTGTCCAGAGAAAATAACCATGTAGATCACTGAAAGTCTATTTATTCACTATGTGTCTCTTTTGGAAGAACCGTGCTTCTGGATAAAGTAGTACTGGGCAGGCAGTAGGTCTGGAGTTCACTAAGAACAGTTACATTCAATAAAACAATAATTTGTGTGGCTCAGGTGTTCTAGGTAGAACAGGGAAATATTTGCACTCTTTCACTAAAAATTTGACCACCACCATTTCTTCATTACTTACTGTATGCCAAGCACTAAAAATAGAAACTGCTAGAGCAGCCACATCCATGGAGGGCTAATGCTAAATAAAGTAGTGCCTTCTACAAGAGGAGTGTGTCCGCAGTGGCGCAAAATCCCAGGAAAAGCAATTCGTTAAGCTGAAAACGATGAGGTCCGTGCTGAGAACTCTGCAGGAATCAGCTCCATGATGAAGCTCCATGATGAAGGTGTTCCTGGCAGTAATGGCTGCTTCCACCCTGGTGCAGGACCTGTCCTGGTGCAGGTCCTGCAGTGGCATGGTTAGCGGGAGCAGGGTGCCAAGTGGTAAACGGCAAAAGACACAAGTTGAGGCTAGGTTCAAAGAAGGATTCTTTTGGCTGTGCTGCTGAATTTGGACTTAATTATAGAAACAAAGGAGAACCACTGAAGCATTTTAGTCGCTGGAGTAATACCATCAGATTTGCAAAGTAGATGCACCCTTTTGGTAATGGTGTGACTCAAAACAAGAAATTGGGAGCTGACTCGGGTTATTGATACAATCTGATCAGAAGTTAGTCCCTGGGCTATGGTCTTGGGTGGTATAGATTGAGAGAAGGAACAGATTTGAGAAATACGTGAGGTAAGATAGGAATAATTTAGTGACTGGTGAGATTTAGTGACGCAAGATGATAACAACTCTAGAAGAACTCAGATTTCTGACATGGTACCTGGATGATGTTTTAATAGCTAATGTGGGGAGATTAGAAGAAGAACCAGGTTTGGAGGTGGAAAAAATGAAAAATTAGATCAGAACTTGTTGGCTCTTCATGTAGATCCCAGCAGTTACATATATGATCCTGAATCTTAGGAAACAAGTAGGCCAAATAGCATCACTGTACCTGTCATAGCTTAAAATATAGTAGAAGATCATGTGGATTAGAAAAGCATACATCCAACTGAGACCATCAAGATACCCAGCAGTTTTGTATAACAAGCAGAGGACAAATAGCCCACAAAGGGATCGAGAAGGACCTGTCAGCAAGGCAGGTGAAGAGAACTCCATAAATCTTCCATAAATTACTTAAGAGCAGTAGTTATGTGTGGTCTGGGTAAAAGGACAATCAGGCAAATTGAAACTGGTTGAGTGCATACATCTAAATGCCCAGTGTCACCCTAGAGGGGGGACCCTGCAGGAGAGGACAAGATCCTTTATTGTGTTTGTCATTTCAATCAATGTCTTAGCTAGAAGCGTGCCTTTTTAAGGGAAGCAGAGAAGAATTGGAAATACATCAGATAAGCTATAATAATAGAAAATTTTGAGTGACTACAACAGGACTCTAACAAAATAAAACTATAAAAGGGCTGCATTTTCAGCATTGACAATTATAGGCTGGTAGCAATATGACTTAGGAATTGATTGTAGAAAGAAAAAACTTAAAAGGACTACTTCATAACTTAAAATGAGTTCACATCATAAAGTGACTGCCAAATGAGGTAAGAGTAGTTTAGGATTATTTAATTGGAGCATAATATGTAGATCAGTGGTTTTCAACTTGATTATTCTTTGGAATCCCTTGGGGAATTTTTATTGTTCCTTCTGCTCAAGCCATACTCCATACCAATTAAATTGGAATCTCTGGGGGTGGGAGCTAGGTATCAGTGTTTCTAAAAAGCTTTCTAGGTAATTGCAATATGCAGCCAAATTTGAGAAAAAAATTTATGTTACAGAAGAAAGTACTCATGACACTTGTTAAAAACAATAAGGCACACTTTACTGGGCGGGGTTGGGGTGCACAAAAATAGGTGTAAGGATCATTGCAATGGAGTCTTGCAGTGAGGGAGAAAGACTGGCTTAACTCTAACTCCAGCATGGACAAGTTGGGGTTTATAGGCAAGGAGCAGGCTAGGGTTCAGAGGGCTGCAGATTATTAACAGGGAACATTGAGGATGAAGATGTTTCCGGCTAAGCTGACTTGATAGGATTATTGCTGAAGGCAGGCTAGAGTGACAAGATATTCAGTGACACAAGGTGGGGTGTTTCCTCTAAACTGACAGGACTGTGGCTCAGCTTGCATCCTACAGAACCAGAGAGGGAAGCCCAAAGCCCAAGTGTAATCCAAGTCAAGCAGAGGACTCAGGGCACTGACTAATTGTGCTCAAAGGACAATATCATCTTTGTCAAGAATAATAAATAAGCCAGGGGTGGTGGTGCACACCTGTAACGCCAGCACTTGGAAGGCTAAGTCAAGAGGACTGTAAATTTGAGGCCATCCTGAAGACCCTGTCTCAAGCAAGCAAACAAACCTAAGAATAAAAAATATGAGAGACCCCTTATCCTTGGTTTTGTAGCTTGCTGTTTTAGTTACCCATGGTCAACTGTGGCTCAAAAATGTTAAATGGAAAATTCCAAAAATAAACAATTCATTATAAGTTTTAAATCATATGCTGTTAGGAGGAACATGATGAAATGTTACACTGTCCCGCATTGTTATGCTTGGGACAGGAGTCATCCCTTTTTCTATACTTATGTAGTATATTCTGCCTGCCCCTTGGTCTTTTGGTTCTCATGGTTATCAGATGAACTCTTGGCAACATCATAATGCTTGTGTTGAAGTAATCCTTAGTTTACTGAATGAATGGCCCTAAAGCACAAAGTATGTTTCTAGCAATTTGACTCTGCCAGAGAGAAGTCATAAATTGCTTCTTTTAAGTGAAAAGTGAAAAGTTGCAGTGAAGAGAGAGAGAGACAGACAGACAGAGTTACTTATTGTTGCTAATCTTCTACTGTGCCTCATTTACAAATTTAATGTTATCACAGATAGGTATGTATAGGAAAAACCACCAGGCAATTGATGGCTCAGTGTTTTCCACGGTTTCAGGTCCTCACAAGGGTTCTTAGGACAAGTTTCTTGCAGTAAAGACAGACTACTTACAACAAGGGTTTCTCACTGAGCAGGAGATACAAAAATCCCCTGGGGTGGCATTTTTCAGAATACATATGGCGAATTCCCGCTGCCCAAGAGTCTGATAAGCCTCTGTTGATGCCTCACTCCATTTCATGGGGATCTAGAACCACTGGGTTAGAACCACTCTACTGTGTACTGGTCAGAGCAAAGTCAAGGCCAAAGTCAAGGCTACGTTGCTTTTTAAAAGTTGCCCGTTAGATGTCCTAGACTTGTGAACCCTTAGATCTTTTACTTACACTTCCAATCATGCACCCTAGGAGTTTGCATTGTTGGTAACCTCTATTGTCTAGCCCAGTGACAGTGAAGCTGTGGTGTGTGTGCGTCGCAGTCGCAGTGAGCACACAGAACTCTCTCTCTGTGGGCACGGGAGCCAAGTTGCCCTAGCAGCCAACCATTGTATAACACTTGTTTTATCTAAACTAAAACCTCAGTATTCAGGCTTAATTGCAGTGTTGGCATTTTGCAGTAAATAAGTGGATTTGGGTTGCAGTTTGGGCGCTTGGTATCCAAAAGGTTCACCAGCACTGGTCTGGACCAATGGAGCAGACTCTTGGAGAGGGAGCGGGAAGGGGAGAAACTTTAAAGTACTGTCATTTAAGGAGTGCTTTTAAATAGCTCGTATATTGGATTGAAAACTCTCAGCAAGGGTTCTTCATTTTTTTGGAACAGTGTCGTGTGGAAGGTAACCTCCATGATCCAAGAAGAAGAGCTGGGTGGTAACTCCTGAGAGACAGATATTTCAACTGTTTCCTAGTAAGCGTAACTGCCTAAAGAGTAAGGGATGCTTGCTTTCAGAAATAGTGAGCTCTTGATTATGGCAATGTGTCAGGCTACATTTCTGGTGCCTTCATGTGATAAGACAGAAGAGCTGGGCAGGAGTGGGACTCATAGCCAGGCTTGGAGTTTGCTGGGAACTTGATGCCATTTGATGAAGGGCATTGGTGGCTGGAACCAAGGGGCAGTTACTGAAAACTATGTAATCAAACATTGGATCAAAACTGAAGAGCCAGTTTGGGCTCAAATTGCCAATTCAAGGACATGGGGGAGGAAATGGGGGAATAGTTTGTTTGACTTTTTTTTATTTAAGAGAAAAAAAAGGACACATATAAGAAAGACAAAAAGCAAAAGAGACAAACGACTAGAGTAAATGCACAACAGTATCATTATAGGTTTACAAAACAGGATGATAGAAACTCAACAATGGTTGCAATATTGCATATCGTTATCTTCAAAATGGTTGTTTACATTAACAGATATAGACATGTAAAATTCATCTAATCATATGAGTATTAACCGTTCTTTCTCAATAACTAATACATTCAGCAGTATGTTCGTTTTAGTTATCTTACATATACATATATACAGATTTATATCTTTTCCTTTTCCCTTCCCTCTTGGGGGAATAGTTTGGAACAAGTGTTGGTAAAAGAATCTTTATTATTATTGTTGTTGTTTTAATTATTTTTATTATTTTTATTATTATTGTTATTGTTGTTGTTTGCGGGTAATGGCAAGTAAACCCAAGATTTTTGCCCTGAACTACATCTCTACCCCTTTTCGGTTTTGAGACAGAGTCTTGCTGTGTTGCCCAGGTAGGGCTCACTAAGTCACTAAGTTGCCCAGGTAGGGCTTGAACTTGCAGTTCTCCTGCCTCAGCCTCACAGAGTGTTAAGATCACAGGTGTGCATCACTACAATGAAGCACTTTTTAAATTTGGGGGAATGAAAGAGAAGGACTAGGGTGGTGTTGGCAAGAGGAACTCAGGTCATTCCATCTTAGGCATAGCTGGACCAGGAGTGTCAAAGGACCATTCAGTCCCAGTGTGAAATGTGGGCTAACATTATATGCAAATATGGTATATAGAATGGTAAATAAAAGTACATGTTGTTCTGGAATTAGACTGCTTGAGTTGTGTCCACTGTTAGCATCTTTGTGCTTCAGTTTTCTCATCTGTAGAATGAGGGAGTGTATATTGTCTCATATGGTAGAATTGTGATGCGTAAGTGATAAAACCTATGTGACGTTCTTAGGAGAGTGTTTGGAATAAGATTAATAGTGCATAATATGTAATTATATAACTACATTATAACATACTGTAGCAATTTTACATGGTGTATGGCATGTAGGTTGCCGCCAAGGCTGGCTGTTATTGTAAGCTTGATTTTTTAATACAGACAAAAATTCTTTGAAAAATCACATCCACAAGCATTTAGAACAAAATAAAATTAACAATGTATTTCCAGATTAAAAGGAATAAGTAATCTAACACTTCCTTCTTCCATATGAGCTCATGATCTAGCTTTCCAGTGCCAACCCACTGGGTTAGCCTGCTATTTAGAAACTAAGAGTAGTTCTATGTGTTTTTCCCAGCATGAGAAATTCACCAAACAAGCATTTCATTAAAAAAATTGCTAAAAAGAAATTATTTTAGTGAGATAGTACAAAAATCTTGTTTAGCACTGTTTAACTGGTCTCAAAACCTAATAGTAAGTAGATAAAACTGATGCAAGTTTATACATCACTGCATTCAACGAAAGCAAAATATACATTTTTTTTCAAGTTGTGCACAGAACGTTTATCAAGCTAGATAATATACTTCAATAATGCAATACAATATACCTCAGAAATACCTCAATAATTTAAAAAAGTATTCAGATCACATGAAGTATGTTCTCTGACCACAGTGAAATTAAGTTAAAAATCAATACCAGAAAGATATGGGAAACATCTGTAAGTATTTGGCTGGTATTAACACACTTCTAAATAATGGATGGGCTGAAGAAATACAAAAGGACCTGAGAAAGTATCTTGAATTGATTGAAAATGAAAACACAGCATATCAAAATTTGTGGAATGCCTTTATTTTTAATTTTTATTTCCATGAGACAGTGTCTTGTTATGTAGTTCAGGCAAGCCTTTAACTCACTATGTAGCCCAGGCTGGCCTCAAACTCATGGCGATCCTCCTGCGTCACCCTTCCTTGTACTGGGATTACAGGCGTGCACCACTGTGCCCAGTGTGGGTTACCTTTAAAGCAATATATACTTATGGGGACAATTTATAGCACTGAACATCTTCGTTAGAAAAGGAAAAAGATCTCAAAGCAATGTGAAGAATCTGTAACTGAACGCAGTGGACTCATGCCTTGATAAAGGCAAAGCCAAGAAACATACCAGGAGATAAAAGAGTGAAAAAACACTTATAGGCTCATAACTGAAGGATCACTTTGAATTCAAATTACCAATCCAGGGAGAGAGAGGCTGAGTTTAATGGAGAAGGAAAAAGGAGATCAGTTCAGAGCAGGCAGTGAAAATGGTCTGGAGTGTTCTTGAGCTTGAAGGAATGAAAGCGAAGAAGTGGACTAGGCAGGAAGGAGTACTGAGATAATTCCCAAGGCAGTGCTTCTCGTGGGGCAAAGGGGCTTTTACGGAGGGCTCTCACGGATGTTCAACTAGGAAAGAATTGTCATGGCTCGTAGAGGTGCGTGTCCCTGAGCAAGCCGTCCTTTACCCCTTCTGGGTGGGGAATAAAGGATTATAATCAGATTATATTAGCAAAGTTTAGTCTCCTCACACCTGGGAGAGGAGCTGTGAAGGGTTGTGTCTTTAAACAAGTTCCTTGAGGTTTGTTTTCTGGGGAGGTCTGCTCTGAGACAAAAGAATAGCTTTGAAAGAAGGCGAGCACTCACTCAGGGGCTACAGCTCTCTTCCCTGAAAGCATAGGAGCTTGTCTCTAAAGTATCCCCGTGTAGTGGCTAACAGATATAAAATTGGCAATGCACCTTTTGAAAGGTAGAGAACTAATATCACCTGATTGTATGACTCATTACAAAGGTAGAGTAATGCAAGTACAGTATCAAAATCACCATCCATGAAACAAAAAGTGAGTAAAGCTGAGGGCAGTGGTGCCTGCCTATACTACCAGCTACCTGGGAGATTAAGGTAGAGGATCAAAGCCAGTCTGGACAGTAGCAGGAGACCCTACTGTTAAAAAAAGAGGAAAAGGATAAATTAGATTTATCCAAAATTAAAAACTGTAGTTCTTTGCAAGATGCCATTAATAAAGTAAAAAAGATAATGCACAGGCTGGGAGAAGATATTTATAAATCATATTCCTAATGAAGAATTTGTATTCAAAGTATATATGAGGCATTCTCAAAACTCAACAATAAAAACCAATAATAACCAAAAACAACCTAATAAAAATGTATGAAACATGTAAATACTTCACTGCCTCTCAAAAGAAGCCAAAAAAGAAAGTGAATAATGAATAAGCATATGAAAAAGTGCCCAGCTTAATGAGTTATGAGGGACATGGTTATGGATTAAAAACTGGTGGTCAACTTAGCACCAGGTGAATTACATCAGAGTGGTGTTGAGTTAAGGTGGTCCACCTGAAGAAAGTTGCCAGCAGAAATAGGGACGTGAAGAAGAAGAGCCAGGCGTTGTGGGTTCTTCCAAGAGTTGCTGTTGGAGCCGCTGGTTCTCCTGGAGGTGCTTGTCATGCTGGCTTCTCCAATATGGATTCGGCCATTATCGTCGGAGGAGCTCGGGACCTCATCGGTGAGAGTGGCTGTGGTTCATGTTGCGGGAGCTCTGCTCCTCACATTGGACATCGCTTCCTGGCTCCGGAGGGGAGGCTGTGTGCTGGAGAACCTGGTCATGCTGGGCTTCCTGACCTGTACTTGACTGTTCTCATCGTCGGAGGAGCATGGGACCTTGTTGCCGCTGAAGATGGCTGTGGTGCTCTTCAGGGCAGCTCTGCTTCTTCTTTTGAGCGTGACTTCTCGGCTCCCATGTGGAACCCTCAACCCACTGCACAGCTCCTTCACCGCTGGCATAGACTTTCTAGTTCCACCACTGACCTTTGGCCTTCCTGGCATAGAACTGTAAAATAGTCTGGTGTGAGTCCTTATTGTGGACTCTTAGATTTCCAGTTGGATTTGTGGTAGGCATTGTCATGTGTTTTGGGTCTTTAGCCAGACTCTTGCAAGACATTGCTGTGGGATCCAGGCCATTGCCTGAATATCCTGGGTCTTAGTGTTGTGGACAGATTTTCCTGCAATTTCTTGTGTTTAACTCTGGGTGATTATTATAAAATAGTATTACAAACTCTGTGTCCTGTATGCAGTTGTTCTCCCTGTAACCCTGACTACAACAGACATACACATTTAAATCACGATGATGGCTCATTGATCTTTTTAAGATGGCTAAAATTGCAAAGACTGACCATATCCTATCAAATGTTGAAGAAGATGTGGAAGAACTAGCATTCCTATATAATACATGGGGGATATAAAATGGCACTATCATTTTGAAAACTAGTTTCATTGCTTTTAAAAAAGTAAAACCGCCAGGCGTGGTGGCGCACGCCTTTAATCCCAGCACTCGGGAGGCTGAGGTAGGCGGAGCGTTGTGAGTTCGAGGCCGGCTTGGGCTACAACGCGAGCACAAGGCCGGCCTGAGCTACATAGTGCGACCCTGCATCAAAAAACTAGGGCTGGGAGTTTGGCTCAGTGCCTTAAGCGCCTGCCCTGGCAGACGCGAGGTTGTGAGTTCAATCCCCGGTGCCACAAAAAAAAAAAAAAAAAAAGTAAAACCTATATCTTGCATAGATCTATAGTCAATTTCCTCTTATCTACCCAAAATAAAGAAAGGCTATGTCCATGCAAACTTGTATATGGATATTTATCACAGCTTTATTTGTATTACCCAAAATATTCAACAAGTAAATGGGAAACAAATCATGGTCTACATATACAATAAGCCAGTGCTCAGGAATGAAGTGTTAATCTGTATACCTACACTGATAAATCTCAAAACAATTATGTTTGTTGAAAAACTCAGATATTGTATGATTTCATTTACATAAAATTTTTCTAAATGCAAAATAATATATAGTGAGAGGAAAGCAGAGAAGTAGTTACTTCTGAAGGGAAGGAAAGAAGAGCCAGATTACCAGCTCCTTCAGGGAAACTGCCACCCTCTTATGTTCTGGGCCTTAGAAATAGATGAACATGAGCTAGATTAACAGGAAAAAGTATACAAAGTATAGAAAATTTAAAAAAGTATACAAAGTTTATATAATATGGAGTATTCAGAGGGAAAATGAAAATTTAAGCTATTAGTCTTAAAAGCCTCTCCTTTTTTTACACAAAGAATGATACATTGACATGTGATAAGACAAAAGGTGCTTGAACTAGGGGCAATAAATTATGAGATAGTATTAGGAAAGATATGGGGGAGAGCCGTGCGTGGTGGCACACGCCTTTAATCCCAGCACTCGGGAGACTGAGGTAGGAGGAGCCTTGTGAGTTCGAGGCCAGCTTGGGCTACAACACGAGTGCAAGGCCGGCCTGAGCTACATAGTGCGACTCTGCGTCAAAAAATTAGGGCTGGGAATTTTGTTCAATGGCTTAAGTGCCTGTCTGGCAGGCGCGAGGTTGAGAGTTCAATCCCCAGTGTCTCAAAAAAAAAAAGGAAAGATATGGGGGAAACTCATGGAAGATATGGATTTGTTTAGGTCTATTTCAATTCCTTGTCTCTGATGAAAAGAATATTCTTTTCCTGAAATAGACAAGTACCAGTCTCATGGGAGATCTTATGACCCATTTTTAGTAGAAACTGGATGGTTAGATAGGACTGCCTGTTTCTTTTGTTTCTCAGCCTTAAAATAATCAATATGTTAAAGTGGCGTTAGTTGAAGTGGTAAGTTCTGAATCCTTCAGATATGAGAGGAAACTTTTGGGTGTCCTAGATGTGGTAATAGTTTCATGATTATCTATGATGATTAATTTTGATTGTCAATTTGATTGGTTTGAGAGAAGCCTAGAGGATTAATAAAGCACACTTTTGGGTGTGTCTGGTTGGGTCATAGGATGGGACCTTGAGGACTACATCTGGTCCCTGATGCCTTCCTTCCTGGCTTTACCTCTGTGCTCTGTTCCTGGCATCCAAGAAGTGAGCAGTTTTACTCCGCCATGCCTTTCTGTCATGATACTCCTGCTTTGGTGCCAGCTAACCATGGACTGAGCCTTCTGAAACTGTGAGCCAAAATAAGCCTCCTCTTTTTAAAATTGTGGATGTCAGGTAATTTGTTCCAGCAACAGAAAAGCTGATCAATACAGCATAAAACCTATCAAATTGTGCACTTAAATATGTTGTTGATTATGTCATTTATGGCTCAATAATTTTTTTTTCTTATTAAAGCAAACTCATGCCTGTCTCCTTCTGAGTTCTGTGCTCAAATTTCACCCTTGCTTGGTTTTTGGGCTGCAGGATTGTTTAACCAAGCTGTTCAGTGTATAGAGTATATGATCACTTAGCTTCCCTTGGAAACACATTCAGGAGCTAAAGGTAGTCTCCTATTCAGGCTGCTGTCTCGCAGGAATGAAGCTAGCTGTAGTCAAATCTCCACCCTTTCTCTGGGCAATGTCAGAAAGTATAGGAAACCACTACATTGTGAGTCCCTTGAGCAGAAACCATCTGTCTTTCAACTTTGTGATCCTAGAAGTACCTAAACCAGGGGCCCCTGGTAAGTGCCAAGTATGACTCTGTATGCTGAAATGAGTTGAATAGAATCATAATGCTTTTAACTGTGGCACTTGTATCTACTAGCAGGTTTATTTGGGTCCAGATTTTTTTATTCACATATTTTGTCTGTTCGTTTGTTTGTTTTTCTCCTCCGTGAGAAGTGGAAAGGAACCCAGGAAATCCTTAAATATTTTCTTTGAATCAAAATAAAGGTCTATGAGAGAGCCATAGGTCGTGAGTGTTGTTCCAGCAAAAAAGCCACTGATACAGTTACTTTATTTGATTTATTTTCTCTGTGAAAACGAAGTAGGAATTATAGAAAGCCTCATAAACCAAATTCTTTGAATTGGAAGTAAGAATGGCCTGGAATTTTGTTAGGAGTCTGTAACTCAGGATGCTTCTAGATCCACTGTGCATTTCTCCCTGAGCAGGTAAATGACCTACTCCAATTCTTGACCCCTTGCCAGCCCCTGACAAATGATATCAGCACATTTTGGCAGAGAAGGGTGATGACCCAAAATCTTGGCCTGCAATCTCTGGCTCAGTGTTCTTGCACTACTGACTTCTCTCTAGTTCATAGACCTGCAGACAGGGTGGTTACTGGAACCTTCTTGCATTCATCCTTCTAGTTCTCCTTTATTGCGCCCTGTATGCCCAACAGAATTGCTTCTAACAACTGTCTCCAAAACAAAACCAAACAAAAGGCAACATGGGCTAAAATGATCTAAGTGGTTCTGGAGAGAGATTTAAGACATGAGGAGCCAGACCAATGAAATCGGGATTCCCTGGGGGAGGGGGGTGGCATCAGGTTACTCCTGGTGGCTTGTTTGTGCCTTTGTTTAATGTGCCCTTGAGCCTTCTCAAGTGTAGCCAGCTGGGAACCTGTACTATGCTGATGACATGGTGGTTTCTGTATGGAAAGTGAGCACTTTCTTAACATGGCTGGAGAAACCTAACTGACTGTTTTTGTTTTACCTTCTACAATTACATTTTCTTGAAAGGTCAAATTCTTTCATTGGTTATATACAGGTCATGGCAGTTATGGGAAGATTTATCCTATAATTAAGAATAAAATGAGACTTAATTTCCATGGGAAATTATATTGTACCATATCATAAATTATACTTTTCACTGACAAATTACGAAATAAGAATTTGGCATTGGCTGGAATAATATAATGTTTAATTTTTTTTAAATTGTGTAATTAAAAGATAATTAGCTGAATAGGTAATAATTTGGCTAATTGCAGTGATTAAATGATTGCTTCCATAATGTAAATTACTTTTCACCACAGTCAGTGATGTAAAATATTTTCTAAACATCTAGTGGTATTTAAAGCGTTTGATCATTCTATGAGTAAGTGGCCTGTATTTAAATGATGAACTCCTTGTGATCATTTCTCAGCCGCTCCAGCCCGATCATCCTGAGTTGCAGGGGCCTCTCAGCTAAGCAGATTGGTTTCCAGGCTTGGCTAATAGCAGTGGGAAAAGAAGATGGTTCAGGTACTCAGGGTTCATTGTTGAAGCACTAAGGAGTGTCTTTCTTTGTCAAAAAACGCAGAGTCTCAGTTCCTTCATTTGTGAGCAGAGGATTATCAAACTGTCTCGCAGAACTGTTGCCACAACGTGGCTTAAAATTAGTGCTGAAGAAATGATAATCATTGTTTTAAAGATTATTATTCTTTGCACCAGAACTTTCTTATGCTAGTCCTGATCTTCGTTTGGCTGGAAACGGAGAGGAGCTATGGGACCATGGGGCACCAGCAGAGGATTCTAGATGATGGCGTCCTATGCTCTCCAGTGAAGTGGCAGGGAGAGGGAAGCATGTCAGTGTGAGGAGTGTCTGGGCACCTGGGCATGGCTAACTTCATTAGGGAGTGGTTGTCCTCACGTTCGCCCTTGAGGGACAGCCTGCACATTACGAATCTAAAAAGCCAGCAGATATAATAATGAAATTCAAACCAATGTAACAAGAATACCTATTTGGATGTCTATTTTCTGCTGTTTTTCTTTTTTGCAGCTTTTACTTCCTAACTTTCTCTTGCTCTGGCATTATACACGCTACTTGAAATCGAGCCAGGTGATCTGCATGCAAGCAAAGAGCGAGGCAGTGGAACTCTGAATCACAGAGTTTAGGACTGGAAAGGCTCGTCTAGATTTGTGATTTTTAAACTGGGTTCTTATCACCTGAGTCCCACAGAGGTGACTCAGCGGCTTGCACTGTAGCATTGGAGGGGAGAGCTTGGTAGCAAATGAACAGAACTCTACACACCACGCACCCTTTCCCTTCTTCAGATTAAGGTATTCCACTGCTTATCTATTTTTTATATTGGGCTTTCAAATCAATTCCACTCAAAATAAGAGTTCTAGTGCTAAGAAAAGATTGGAAAACCAGAGAATTAGTTTAACTCTTCCATTTTTTAAAATGGAGCTTAGAGTTGGAGAGTAACTTTGAAATTGCGCATTCAAAAATTAGAAGTACAGCTAGTAATTAGTTTTGCTGAGTTTTTAGTCCAGCGACATGGCCCCTTACGTCCTATTTCCCCTTAAAAGGCTTGTATCTCAATGACCTGCTTTCTAGGCCACAGCTTTGAACACGTTGCAAGAGAAATCTTCAAGCAAATTGAAAACCGCAAAATATTAGCACCTAAGTAGTAGAGTGATCACCTTGAAAGGAACCATAGAAAAAAGGGATATTGCTCTCTTACATTGGATGCAAAATGGCTTTGGATAAGGCCCCTTGAAATTATCCCAAGATTTGGATGTCCATACCTAGATGTGGGTAAAGGAAACCTTTTGATATCAGCTTCATGGCAGAGCTTCGTCAGTATGTCCTGAATGGGTATATTTCTCATCACTGAAAAATAGAATCTCTTATACTTGATACTGCCTTTGTCTGGTACTTAAGTTGAAGCATTAGGGAACAATCAGTATCTCCAAAAAAATGCACCTTATTCAGAGGTATTTAATGGAAGCCTGCAGTTTCCATCAACCATATTCTATGCCCTGTATGCTGTGTACCTATCTATGATGCCATAATTGAGTTATTTTCTACCCTGGGTGTCTAACCTCAAAGTATGGTATGATACCTCCCCAGGAATCTTGACTTCTACTAGTCTGGGTAATGTCTTATTTCAACACTGTCCAACATAAAGTCAGTCACCCCTGTAACCTCACCTTCAGTTAGCACACAACTAAGTAAACAGTGTTTCTTCTCCCTACTCCCTGTTTGCTGTCTTGTTTCTCTTACATAAAAATCCAGCACTGCCAACAAGAAGAAATCTCCTGTATTTGCAATGCATATGTAGAAGAAATATGTGTTGAGCCAGAAGAACGTAGCCAAAACAACTGCACAATGAAAGGCAAGTGGTCAATTTGGACATGGAAATAAAATGCACCTGTTGATAAGCTTTGGGTAACCATGGCTGGGTAACATGATCTTACTCCTTATTATATTATGGCCATGCAGGTGTAGCTACAAAAGTACTCCTAGGGCAGAAGTAAATATCTTTGGCCTAAAATTGAATTTGGGAAGTTTTCAGTTTACTATTACTAAATGGCCATGCAGATGCTTCTTTGTTAATTCAGTGCCACTTAATGTGATTTTTATTGGAAATGTAAGGATTGTTCTTTTTTTGTTTTTTGCGGCACCAGGGATCGAACTCACAGCCTTGCACCTGCCAGACAGGCACTTAAGTCACTGAGCCAAACTCCTGGCCCTACTTTTTTGAGGCAGGGTTGCACTATGTAGCTCAGGTCGGCCTTGTGCTCATGTTACTGTAGCCCAAGCCGGCCTCGAACTCACAATGTTCCTCCTACCTCAGCCTCTCTAGTGCTGGGATTAAAGCCATCACGCCTGGCTGTTCTGTTTGTTTTTAAAGAAATGAAATAGACACAAAAGGCAATCATGTTTATAAAAGTATTTAATATTAAAGGCTTTGGTTGTTCTAACATTACAACTTAACTGACCTTGGTTATTAGACCAGTTGAATAGAGGCATCTCACTCTAATTTAAAAAAAGGATAAAAGAATCATTAAAACATAAAATTTATGCAAACACCATCTAAGTACCTCTTTGTAGTTAAATGTAATTGCAGTTTTTCTCCAAAGAATTCATGGAGAATTAAAACAAAAAGAAATAAAAGCTTGGGAAAGTACCACCAAATGGATGAAAATATGAAATTAATTATCTTAAAGTCCAAAAAAATCTGTTTCTTATAAAGAATTTGAGATCTGTTGAACTTCAGAATTATTTACATTTCTTTAGAAATGTCCTTGCTGTCAGCGGAAGAACATCATGTGAAGAGATATATTCTGGCACATGTGCCATGTAACACAGAGTTGGAAGAGGATCCAAGCGCTCACTCTGGCCTCCGTGTCCAATCGGATGACTGCCTCAGCAGTTTGAAATAAATAGAGTTTTGTATTTCATGAACACTTTTTTTCTTTTATTCCTTTCCGTTTCTCTCCTAAAATCAACCAAACTACAAAAAATAATAAACACCTAGTTTTTCCTCGATTCTTAATATTTCTTTAGAGAAAATATCCTTCCAAACATCCATTGCAGGTGGTTTTAGGTCTATCTTGTACTGTTTCACGTAATAGCAATCCTAGTGAAAGCATTGGGTCGTCAACAAGTTACTAAAAGGTTCCCAAAAGATATTTATTTACATAAAAGAATGGACCAGTTTAAAAAGGATTAGTCAGAACTGAAAGTACTGAAAGAAATTAGAAAAGAAAATGTTAGTGGTGCTCATTTTAGCACCACCTAGAGGATGAGGAATCTCAGCTGCCAAAACTGAAGTACTCAGCTCACACTGGGCATCTCATCCATTCTGAGATTCATGTCATTAAACATGAAATTTTATTGGCTTCTTGGTTCCGATTTAACATTTACCAAGAAATCTTCTATTACCATTTGAATTTTCATAAAACTCTGCCTACAAATAGAAAATAAACATTATTTTGGTCAGACCATAAACTGGAATCATATCTAGAACCTGAAGTAGAGTGAGCAACCTCTAGAAATTCTGGCTCCAGGTTGCTAAGGCTTGCACGTGGCAAGCAGGTGATGACAGTCCTGCTCCTTAACTCTAACAGGTGGCCCCAAGGCTGTACACCTGTGCTGGGGCCTGCGCACGTGAATATCAGGAAGCCACGCCCTCCTCTGCCATCCCAGCTCTTTCAGGAAGTAGGCCCCTGAGTCCTCTTCGAGTGGGTGAGCTCCTTGAGTTGGTGCAGACTCCTGTGGATGACCAGCTGTGGTTCCAGCAAATCGCTGGTGCCAGTTGTGCACCTTAGTCTTAGAAGCAATGAGTCCTCCCAGCGATTGAGGTTTTCCATCTGTAAAGCTACCGGATGGATCTGCAGAGGTAAGAGTCCAGATTAATTTCTGATACATGTTTCTATATAGCTGCAAGCGACCTAGATTCTAGTTTTTTTTTTTTAAGATTTTATACTTTGTAAATTTTAAACTTTTCAAATTTAAATTCTAGCACTTTCTACATTTTATTTTTTAGTTTAAATTTGTCTTATTATGAGCAAGGGAAGGGGAGGTGTGTTGGAGGATCGCTTGCCGTTACTAAAGGTGGATTGGCTGAGAATGTCTGGATCTGATTCAATTCCCTGACAAACAGGTGTTGATCATCTCTCTACTTACAGTCCCCCTACCAAGATACACACTTTCTCCTTGGACATATGGTCACATTTTGATGATTTTTTTTTTGCTTTTATTTATTTTTATTTTTATCCTTTCAGAGTTAACTCTCTCCAGGGAATATTGGTAGTTTGTTAAATGGAAAGCAGGAGAATGACTATGGAGATAAACACATTTAATTAAATTAAAAATGCTCCAACACATGTCTATTGCAAACCTGGTAGTGCAGGCTGCTTCTTCCTGAAACAAATCTGGGACAAATTTATGTCTACTTAGGGCCAGGATATTATAATTATTTCTTTCCTTCTTACTATACTGTGTGGGGAGAGGGAATGCAAACAGGAAAGAAAAAAAAAATCCAGGACGCATGATATATTTATATATCTGCACTCAGTAAAAGCACAGCTATATCAGAGATGGCCAGTGAATTAACACAATCAGCAAATTCCCTTGCATCTGATGATTTTGTGGTCATAATACATTTTTAAGTTTGTTGATGCAAAGAATTGACATTTTTTTCTTAATAAACCACACTTGTAAACAGTAATAAATTCTACCCATTCTTACAGGATATTTTTGGTTATAGCTCACACAAAAGCAATTCATCAGCAAAAAATAATTTGCAGGACCTTGTTCACAGTGACTCCCTATGAGGACTGTCAGGGGGAATGGGGGTAGCATCATAATTTGCCCAGTTTTCATACCTAGTGAGCAAGGCCTGTGGGGGCCGACAGGGCACTAGGTCCAGGGTCTTGCTCCTGATCTCTCCTGTGGCCCAAGGCTGATTTGTACGGTGGTGACGCCCGGTTCCTTGCACTTCTCAGTCACATCCCGGCAGTGTGCAGGAGAGATGCACCTTGGTTGGCCTCCCCTTTATCCTGCCAGCCACGGGATGAATGTATCCTGTAGTAGTTGATTGAGTGTGTCAACTTGAGACATATAGAAGCTTAACTAAATGAGCTTAGCAACTCTACACCCTAGGGCGTAGAAGCCCCTCCTAGGGAAGCTCATCACCTGGATGGTGTAACAGGGAAGGAGGAAGGACAAACACATTCCATTCTTCGGAGGAGCTCCAGTCTTCACCTTTGGTTTGGCCATCTCCTGGCTTCCAGTGCAGACTCTTCAGCTTTCTGTCATAGACTCTTCAGCCTTCCAGCGTAGACCTTTTGGCCTTCTGTCGCAGACCCATCAGCCTGCTGGTGTGGACTTGCACAGGACACTGGGGTGAACTCCAGACCTTGGATAGAATCCTTTGGCCTCCAGCATGCAAACACCCTTTGCACGCTTCCTCATCCAACTCTGTGGGTGACCATCGTGAGCCTATCTAGTAATTTCTATACTTTTGTATATCTTGTGTAATATCTGTTTTCTCTAGTAAAACCCTGCCCAGTACAGATTTCTCACCTGAAAGATCAGTGGCATGGGCAGAAGTATCCGTGAAGGATGCAGCTATGTGACAGGCACCAAGTCCATTCTCTCTCCAGTCACCTGAGGCCCAGGGTTGGTGACCCATTCATTCTTCCTTGTTTTCCTTCCCCTTGCAGAGTGCCATTTCTGCTGCTTGATTCCAGACCCTGCCATCAGAAAGCCATATGGTATCTTTTGAAACTCTAGGACCCTGATGAGTGCGGTGGGGTGCTGAGACTGTCAGTAGGGGACTCTCATTTCCTTAGCTCTGAAGAGGGCTGAGTTCTCCCTTAGGGAGCAGCCCTCGTCCCATGGCTGGCTCAGAGCCCTGGAGGGACAGGATGATTCCATGGCCCCGTTATAACTTCTCCTGCGTGCAGTTAGTTCAGTCTCTCTTCCTACATCAGGCCTTGGCTTCTGCCTTTCTAATCAGGTGGTGATCTGAGTGCATATTGCAGAAAGCCTCAGGCATGCATAGCTCTACCTCAGTTGTCTATATGGGGAACTTGACCTAGAACAAGGATTGTTATGCTTCATTTGCTAATATTTTAGTTAATTTTTTTGTCTGCGATTTTGAATGGGATGGATATTGCATATTCTTTTAGTATCACATAGGTTTTAGAATTAAAATTCATCTGGTTTAATAAAATTGAATGATCTTTCCCCTATGGCCTTGAAGTGTTTAAATAACATTGGCCTCATCTGTTCTTTAAAGATTAAACCCATGTGATTTTCATGCCTCTTTTCATGATATTCCTACCAGCCCAACATCTACAGTGATTGGCAATTTAGGCAATTTATATTTGGGTAGGAGATTATTAAATTCCTGTTTTTTCAAATTCATAGCCATAGAATCACTGTCGATAATCACAGTTCCGTGGATCATGCCTAAGTCTGGTTTTGTCTCCTTGTTTTGAATGATGCATATTTTGAAGTTATTCTGTCTTGTGTACTTTTCGTGTGCATTCTTTTTTTCATTAGTTTCATCCAGAGTTTACTGCTTTATTGGTCCCCCCCAAAAAAGCAGCTTTTGGATTTAGCCTTTCTGCTCCATCTTGGTTTTTGTTTCTACTTTATTAATTTCAACTTTTATTACAATTAACCCATTTAAATTTCTTTTGTTGTCTGTTTCTTAATTTCTGGCGATGACTATTAAGTTCATTCCTCTTTAATAAGGACATTTAAGGCAGTCGTTTCCCTTTGAGTATGTTCTTGCTGTTTGACTTGGTTGCTTTCATTTTGTAATTTTACTTCTCTTTGATTTGTAAATTAATTTTCCAAATGTTAAAGTTTTTATAATTTTTCTATTTTTTTTAGAGTCTGAATGAGGAAAGTAACCTGTAAAAATTTTTTTTCTTTTCTTCAAAATCACACTTTTCTTTTCAGCCAAGTACGTATCATTTTGTATGTGCTTCCTAAATCCATGAGAGAAAAATGTATATTGTTTACTAGAAAGAATTTAAAGTTTTATGTATATGTATTAAATAAAATTGACTAATTGCCCGCTAAATATCTTTAACTCTAGAAGAAATGTCTTTCTGGTTGTATTTTTTATCCAGGTCTCCTCCTTGCATTCCTAGTAGTCTTTGCTTTATATATTTTGTTGCCGTATTAAGTGACGCTGTGATATCCGGTGAGGTTCTGGACTGATTCTAGGAGAGGTTGTCATCTCTTGTGCTTAGAATTCTCCTTATTAGAAACCACATGTCACCTTTCTGTTGGAAGTTCCACTCTGTTCTCTTGAATTTGTATTTGCTCCATTTCTTCCTGCTTAGTGCTGAAGTACATCCTCAGTCTTACTCTCTTTAGCTGGTTAACCACTTACTCTTTTTCTGTTTACCCACCGTGCTCACGATACTTTACTTTTTCTCATTTTGTCTTCTGCCGAGGTGATTTTATTTCCCCCTGTATATCAAGATGTCATAGCCACAGTCATATGCTTAAAGTACGTGAAGTTTACATTCATCTTCGGGAGTAGGTACATGTGCTTAATATCTCACATTGTTTTATTCCCCTTCCCCTTTTGTCCCACCTCCCTCTGTCTATAGATCCTCTTTCCCCATTTTCATTATTTATTAATATTATTATTATTTTGGTTCATGACATACAATGTTTACATTCATTGTGGCTATTTGCTACATGTATTACTCATCTTGTATCTTTTTACATCCCCTTCCCGTACCCCTTTACCTTCACCCTTGGTATTTTGGACCCTTCTGTTTGTAAAAGATCTATCTCCTTGTTTCTGTTTATCAGTATTTTTAAATCTTTATTTGTACTTTGCATTACTTAAATGAGAGGAAACCATATGGTATTTAAGCTTGTGTATCTGATTTATTTCACTTAACATTGTTTTCCAGGTGTATTCATTTTTCTACAAGTGCCCTAAATTTATCCTTCTTTACAGTTGAGTACTATTCCATCATGTATAGATACCACATTTTATTTATTCATTTATCTGTTTATGAACATATAGGCTGCTTCCAGGATTTATGTATTATGAATTGTGCTGCTTTAAACATTGGTATGCATGTATAGCTATAATAATGTCTTTAGCTCTTTTTGGAAGATACCTAGAAGGGGAATAGCTGGGTCAAGTGATATTTCTATTTTTAGTTCTTCGAGAAATCTCCATACTGATTTCTACAATGGTACCAGCATTTGTTGTTGATTTCTTGATGATTGCCATTTTTTCTAGCAACAAGGGCATTTGTACTTCTGAGAAATGTGTATTCATTTCACTTGCCCATTTTTTGATTGGGCCTTTTATTTTGGGTGTTCTAATTCTTTTGAGTTCCTATTCTGAATATTATTCCTCTGAGGAATAGCTGGCAAAATATTTTTTGCATTCCGTAGGCTGTCTCTTCACTGTTGGTGCTTCTGCTGTGCAGAAGCTTTTTGATATAATCTTATTTGTTGATTCTTGCCGTTATTTGTTTTGTAATTGGAGTTCTATTCAGGAAATCTTTGCCTACATTTATGACTTCAGGAGTTTTACCTCTTTTATCTTCTAGTTGGTTATTTCTGTTTTAATGTTTGTGTGTTTGATCCCTTTCGATTTTCGTTTAGCACATGGTGAGATAAATGGGTCCAACGTCAATCTTCTGCATATAGGTAGCCTTTTTTAGCAAAAGGTGCTGGGGCAAATAGCTATTTTTTCCTCCAGTGAATGTTTTTGGTCCCTTTGTTGAAAATTAAATAGCTGAATGTAGCCGGGCATGGTGGCGCATGCCTTTAATCCCAGCACTCGGGAAGCTGAGGTAGGTGGAGCCTTGTGAGTTCGAGGCCGACTTGGGCTACAATGTGAGCAAGGCCGGCCTGAACTACATAGTGCGACCCTGCCTCCAATAAAATTAGGGCTGGGAGTTTGGCTCAGTGCTTAAACGCGCTGAATGTGTCTTCATCCTCTGGTCCATCAAACCACATGTCTCTGGTGCCAGTTCAATGCCATTTTTATCACTTGCTTTGTAGTCTAACTTCAAGTCAGGTATTTTATGCCTCCTGCTTTGCCCTTGTTGCCAGAATTGTGTTCGCTGTTCTGTATCTCTTCTCATTCCATTGTGAATTTTAAGGAGTTTTCTTTAGTTCTGTGAGGAATGCTGTTGGTATTTTGATTGAGATTGCATTTAATATCAGTTTTGGAAGTATAGCCATTCTGACAATATTGGTTCTATCTATTCAGGAACAGGGAAGATCTTTTCATTTTGATGTCTTCCTCAATCTTCTTTTTCAGAGTACTATTGTTTTCATTATAAGGTCTTACACTTGCTGGGTTAGGTTAATTCTTGATGCTATTATGAATGATATTTTCCTAATTTCTTTCAGTGAATTCATTATTGGTGTACACAAATGCTGTTGATTTTGTATCCTGCTACACTGCCGAATTTGGTCATTCTAAGAGTTTTGGTGGAGTGTTTGGGGTCTTCTATGTAGAATATTATGTCATCCACAAATAACAGTGATTTGACTCCTTTCCTTTATGTATCTCTTTTACTACTTTCTTTTGCCTGACCAGCCTGGCTAATATTTCAAGTACTATGTTGAAGAGAAATGGTGATCATGGGCACTCTTACCTTATTCCTGATTTTAGAGGGAAAACTTGGCTTTCCCCCATTTACTATGATGTTGGCCATTGGTTTGTCATAAATTGCTTTTGTCAGATTCAAGTAAGATCCTTCTCTACTTCTTGGTTTTTATCATGAGTGGGTGTTAGATTTCATTAAAGCTTTTTCTGCATCTATTGATGTGATCGTGTGGATTTTGTCCTTGGTTCTGTTTATGGGGTATATTACATGTATTAATTTGTAAAGGTTGAACCATCCTTGCTACCCTGGGATGGAACCTACTTGGTTATGATGTGTGATCCTTTGGATGATTTGTTGCATTCTGTTTGCCAATATCTTATTGAGGAATTTTTTCATCTATGTTCATTAGGAGATTTGCCCGTAGTGTTCTTTTTCAGTTGGTCTTTGTCTGATTTTGGAACCAGAACGATCTAACTTCCAGAAATGGGTTTGGAAGCACTCCTTCCCTTTCAATTTTGTTGAGGAGTTTGAAGAGTATTGTTAACACAATGTTCTTAAATTTTTGAGGAATTCAGCAATGAATCCAATGGATCATGGGGTCTTTTTTAGTTGGTAGGCTTTTTATTGCTGCCTCAATTTCATTGCTTGTTGTTGGATTGTTCAAGATTTTTATGTAGTAATCTTAAAACTCAGGAGGCTGAGGCAGGATTGAATTAACAGTCATCTTGGACTACATAGTGCAACACTGACTCAAAAAATATTTATGTATGCATGTATCCCTGTAATATAATGACTTTAACTCTTTTGAGAAGATACCAAGAAGGGGGATAGCTAAGCCAAATGGAATTTCTATTTTTAGTTTTTTGAGAAATCTCCACACTGATTTCCATCATGGTTGTACTAGTTTACATTCTCACCAGTAATCAGAAGAGTTTCTTTCCCCTCAATATTCTTGCCAGCATGTGTCACAGTGTAATTTGTAATAGCTAGGTCTTGGAAGCAGCATACATGTCCATCAGCAGATCAGTGGATAAAGAAAATATGGTATCTATCCACTATGTAGTAATACTCTCCCATAAAGAAAGACAGACTTGAACCATTTGTAGGTAAATAGATGCAACTTGAGAATATGTTAAATGAAATAAGTCAGACACAAGCTTAAATAGCACGTGGTTTCTCTTATATGAGAAACTCAGAATACCTATGGATGTATCTACCTTCCTATGTCTATGTCTCTCTAGACAGATATATAGAATGCAAAATACTAGAGAAATAGAAGTAGGGAGAAGTCCACATAATTCTCCAAATTACCTATTTTGTCGTTTAAAAAATATTTCAATATGTATGCTAATTTGTTTCATTGATACTACTAGTTTCTCTCAGTTTACTCTAAAAAAGTTTTGTGCTATTACCTGTCTTTTTGTAAGAGAGGCTTTTATCTATGACTTGTGCTCTGTGTGACATTTTGGCCATTGTTTTAGAATGGAATATAGTATATTAATTATTCTGTTTATTTTTTAATAGAATTTTATTTTTTCATAGAGGTAAGAATGCTTTTTAGTATTTTATCTATTAATATCTGTATGTATTACATTAAAATAAATGCAAAAATATTTATGGCTTCTAGGTTTAGTTTTGGTAATTCATTTGAGACTAGGAATCTGTCCATTTCTTCAAGAGTTTCTAATGTGTTGGAATACAATTTTTCATAGTAGTTACTACCTTCTGGGTTTTGATGATGTTGTGATTTTGCCTTTATCATTTCTATCTTTAGAAAAGTTTTTTTCTCTTTTGGTATATTTGGATAAAGTGTTATCTAATTGTTTTTTGTTTGTTTTGTTGTTTTGGTATCTGGAATTGAACTCACAACCTTGCACTTGCCAGGCAGGGACTTGTGCCATTGAGCTAAATCCCCAGTCCATTTGTTTTGTTTTTCGTTTTTTGAGACAAGGTCTCACTAGGTAATTCAGACTGGCCCTGAACTCACTATGTAGCCCAGGCTCCAACTTGCAGCGATCTTCTTGCGTCAGCCTCCTGAGTGCCGGAATTATGGGTGTGCACCACCATGCTGAGCCTTCTAATTGATTTTCATTTTTTCAATGAAGAAAGTCTTGGATTTATTGATGCGTAGTGAGTTTTTTGGGTCTCATTTTCGTAATTTCCACTGTGATCTGAGTTTCCTCCTTAAATTTGATTTGGGCTTAGATTGTTATCATTTTTCAAATATCTCAAGGTACCTCATTAGGTTATTTATTTGAGCTTGCTCTGTTTTTTTCATGCGAGAATTAATTGCAGTAAGTGTCCCTCTTCAGACTGCTTTCATTGTGTCCCATAGGTTATGGTGTGTTGTACTGACATTTTCATTTGATTCCGGAAGTTGTTTAATATTTTCCTTGGCTTCTGCTGTGATCCATTGGATGTTTAATACTGCGTTATTAAATTTCCAACTGTTTCTAAATTCTCTGAGGTTTGTTCTGTGGTTGATTTCCCGTTTCATTGCACAATGCTGTAATAGTAAACATGGGATGATATCAGTTGTTTTATATTTACTTAAGCAGGTTTTGTGGGCTAGTATGTAGTCTATTTTGAGGAAAGTTCTGTATGCTGCTGAGAAAAATGTGTATTCTGTTGTTGTAGGGTAGAAGACTCTGTAGATAGCTATTAAATCCATTTTTATAAGGGTGTGCTTCAATCCTGATATTTATTTGATTGTTTTTTTGCTTTGTTGACCTGCTTCTTTCAAAAGTGGGGTACTTAGGTCACCCACTATGCTTGTGTCAGTGTTTATTTGATCTTACATGTTCAGCAGTGTTTGTTTTATGAAGACAAATGCACCAGTATTTGGTGTATACCTCTTTACAAGTATTATTTCTTCCCGTTGGATTATTATCTTAACTGTAGTGCCTGTCTTTCTCTCTTCTGATCCATTTTAGCTTGAAGTTTACATTGTCTGAGAGTGCTGCCACTGCTTGTTTTCAGGGTGCTGGTACATTGTTATGACTTTTATCTAGATGTCCCCCCAAAGCCTGTGTGCCTCATGTGCTCATAGTTGGGGCTTTTGGGAGGTGACTCTATCTTGGGTATGTGATACTTATTACTGGATTAGTCCACGGATGGGTTTATAGCTGGGTGTGATGTCGAGAGGTGAAACCTGGTGGAAAGAGATGGATCACTATGGGTGTGGCCTGGAAGGGTTTGGCTCCCTCTTCCTCTCATGATTGCTCTCTGCTTTTTGCCTGACTTTCCATGAACTGTTTCTCCACTGCCATGTCCCTCTGTTATGCCCCCTGCTTTTGAACCAGCCAACCATGAACTGAACCTTCTATGACCTGAGAGCCAAAATCAACCTTTTCTCCATTAACTTTTGGATGTTGGGTGTTTTGTCTCAGTGATGACGAAGTAACTAAGGCATGCATGAAATATTGTTTTCCGCTCTTTTATTTTTTTGTCTATGGCTATCTTTCTGGATTAGATGAGTTTCTTGAATGCAACAGACTGTTGGATTCTGTTTTTTTAATCTAGTGTGCTGATCTGTGTCTTTAATTGGGGAGCTGAGATCATTAACATTGAGAGTTATTACTGAAAGTTGTTGATTTACTCATTGTGCTCTCCTTTGCTTTTCTTTCTTTATTTTTTGGTTTATGTGTCTTGCTTAATATATTCATTCCATCTGGACTTTTGGCTTTTTTGGCTTCATTGTTTCTGTCTAGGGTATTCTTGAATATTTCTGCAGTGCTGGTTTGGTGTTCATGAATTTCTTGTGTTTTTCTTTTTCATGGAATATCCTTATTTCTCCATCTATTTTGAAATAAAAATTTCCTGGATATGTTAAATTTTCCTGGAGTTGTTTGCTTTTAGGGCTTGAAACACTTCAATTCAGACTCTCCTAGACGCTGAAGTCTGTGTTGAGGTCTGTTGTAATTCTAATGGGTTTACCGTAGTATGTGATTTTTTGCTTTTCCATGACAGCTTTTAAAATTCTGGTTTCTGTCACTGTTGTTAGACATTTGGCATTTTACTTATAGTATATCATGGAGAGCTTTTTAAAATCATGGTCAGTATTATAAGGATATGTGTTAAACTGTTTCCTCATAATTGGGAAGTTTTCTATTATTATTTCTGCAAGCAAACTTTTAATTCCATATGTGCTGTCTTGTAGAGTCTATCTCCAGTTAGCCTTTGGTTGGTTTTCTTAGTATTGTCTAGTAGCTATTAGATACATTTTTCTTGTTCTTGCCTTTTTTTTTGTTTTGTTTTGTTTTATTTTTGTCTTTTGCTACCAGGGATTGAACTCACCATGTCGCACTTGCCAGCAGGTTCTTCTGCTGCTGAGCTGTATTCCTGGCCCTTCTTGTCTTATTTTTAAGGCTTCTCTGAGTAATTCATTGTAGATCATCATTTTGTTCTTGATTTCAGAAATACAGTGTACACATGCATCATTTCTC
>RJWM01021779.1:0-34737 GCA_004363535.1 Dasyprocta punctata
AATCATTTCATTTTGTTCGGCCAATTTCTTTTTATCTTAAAAAAATGAAAATTGGGTGAGATTTTCTTTTTTCTCTCAAACTGAAGCCCAAAGACCAGCTGTGGCACAAGTTGCCTTGAAAAGCTTGCTCATCTACAAATACCAAGCCCTTCCTCAGAATTCACCATATCGGAATCTTGAACTACAGGGCCTTCCTGTGAGGAACCTTGGGGATATGTCAATGTGAATGCCGCTTATTAGATGACCTCTATTGCCATTGCTTTACTTCCAGTTCGAGGTGGTTAAATATCACAGCCCCTGAACTCCAGCTACTGCAAGCACAAACTAAATGTCTTGATTACCTGGTCCTCCTTCCTATCCATGTGTGTGTGTGTCTCCTTTTGAGGGTCGTTGAATTTGTCATAAACAGTACATTTTTAATGTATGTATGTTCCATACTAAGTTTAAGATATGCACATGTTGACCTATATATTCATCATTTCTTAAGTAAATATTGCAAGGGACGTATTTATGCTACAAGGCATTCATTATATTATACACCTGCAATTCAAATGTAACTGGTTGGCCTATTTTTTGTCTGTACTTTCTTTCGCTAAGTATGCCAGACCTATGTCTTACTACATTGTATGTCATCATTTCCGGTAGTAATATCATTCATAAGCAAGTGGATGCACCTTGCTAACGTAATTTTGAGTGAAATAAATCAGACATACAAACTTAAATATCGCATGGTTTTTCTTATGTGAGAAACCCAAAATATAAATAAAGAGCAAAATAAAAAATGCACAATAGGAAAGAGGGAGATATTTCTTCAAATGGGAAGAGGAACAAGAGATGGGGGGAAGCCTGAAGGAGGGAGGGAAGGGAGATTTTTAAAAAATTGAAGGAAGCTGGGCGTGGTGGCGCACACCTTTAATCCCAGCACTCGGGAGGCTGAGGTAGGAGGAGCGTTGTGAGTTCGAGGCTGGCTTGGGCTACAACATGAGCTCAAGGCTGGCTTGAGCTACATAGTGCGACACTGCCTCAAAAAACCAGGGCTGGGAGTTTGGCTCAGTGGCTTAAGCACCTGCCCTGGCAGGTACGAGGCAGTGAGTTCAATCCCCGGTGTTGCAAAAAAAAAAAAAAAAAAAAAAAAAAAAATTGAAAGAAAAAAGTAGAGATAGAAAATTGCAAATGAGAATGTAACCAAGGAATGGAAGGAGCAGAGAGAGATAAGAGGGATAAGGTATGGAAAGAGAATAAAGAGGTGATATGCATGTGTACCTGCTCCCCTAAATAGATGCAATTATTATATACTGTAAACACGTAGTAACAAACAAAGATTCAGACCATGTGGCTGTGTCTTTCCCAGAGGATTTATTAATTTCATGGACTTAGGTAGAATCAGGAAAGAACAGCAGACTTCAGAAACTCTCCTGAAGAGTCAGTTAAACTTTTGCTCATGGTGTCACAACCTTAAGGAGGAAATCTTTCTAAGCCTCCCTCAAAATTTCTTCCAAAAATGATCTTCATGGAACTCATGTGACTGTGCTTCCTAACACTCTTAACATCATTTCAGTGGAAGTTTTTCTCATTTTCAACTCATTAGCACATTGGAAATCAGCTCTTTACCAGAGCAATTGATTGTAGAGAATACTCAGTATGATTTCAGTCAAAGCCTCTCTTCTATAATGTTGGAATTCAACTCTGGTTTTGGCTGCCTTTGCACTTATTTGTAGCTATAAGAAGGTAAATGTCCTATAGTTTCTGCTTCCTTATTTTATCTGTTTCTTCAGAAAGTCCCAGAGACCTCCACACAGACTGATACATTTGCTGGCTTTTTACTCTATTCCTACAAATTATCCTGTGGGAAATATTCTCTACACAACATGTTTTTAAATCTTTTGTTGATCGTGCTTTTCAATTATACTTATTGCAGAAAAAATAATTTAAAATTTTTTCTTCAAAGAGAAATGATTCTGGTTCTAAGAAAACTGTCATATTTGGAAACATATGTAAGCAACTTGTAAACACTGTCTTTCATTGTTTTTTCTGTAATTAACATGCAGTTATTATTTTCTAGTGGCTGGCATTTTTTTCATATTATTTTCACAGTTGATTTTCACTTAGACCATTACAAATACCGGGTTTTGGCAGGTGACGTTTGACCTCATTTTGTTTCCAAAGGAGCAAGATTCTGAATTCAAAGAGTGACATTCTGGCAAAGAGGGGGAGTCCATAAATTCCAAAGAGTAAGTTTTCCTTTCTCCACACAAACCAGCAGCTTACATGAGAACTAAAATTAAGGAAATACCTTACTTAAAAACTGAAAATAACCTTAGTGAAGTAAAGGTTTATGATAAGGTAATTGTTTCCATTTTGTTTCAGGGAATTAAATGACTCCCTCCAAGAAATTTCCTGTATTATGTTCAGATTTTGTTTTAACTGATAACTTAAACTAATGGAAAAGCAAAATCAGGTTCTCCCAATCAAGTTACTTAAATAAAACTAAATGGGTCACTTACGTTTGTCTATACAATATACGATGATTAAAAGAACTACGCTATTTTTGTCAAAACAATGATTCTTTTTTCATTATCTACACCCTAGATCACTCACGTGTGCTGTCATTATCCATGTCAACCTGTTTACTATTTTAGATGCAGAAGAACCATATTTTCAGTATATGCAATATTTAACTGATTGTGTCAACTTGATTGAGTAAGAAATGCCCAATTAAATTGGACCAGCATAGTTCTGAGTGTCGCTGAGGGATTAACCCAAGATGGAAGACCCACTCTGGGTGTGAAAGGCACCAACCAATAGACTTGTTGCCTGAATGGAATAAAAGGGAAATGAAGGAAGAAGGCTTGCTTCTGTTTCTCTGGAGGAGTTCCAGTCTTCGCTTTCATCTTGGATGTCATTCATTGGCTTCCAGAACAGACCCTCTGGCTTCCTGACACAGGCTCTTATGGGACACTACAGTGAGCCCCAGGCCTTTGACCTTTGACTGGGTCCTTGGGATCTCTGCCACACAGACAGCCCTTTTGCACTCCTCCTCACCTGACTCTGTGGGTGGCCATTTAAGACTACATTGTAAATCCTAATATTTTTATACCTCTTGCATTAAATCCATTTCTCAAGTGAGCAAGACCAATGCACTATGCTTGTACTTCTCTACTGCTACATTTTTCTTCTGTGAAATAGAAAATTACAAAAACTGGGAAGGGAGTTAGAAAGGAAAAACAAATGCTATTTTTAGCAGTACAAAGCAAACCTATTTTTTCATGGGCAAATATTTATATATTGTTTATCATAGTTTGCAATAAAATTCAGTGTATGTTTTACTGTTTGAGCACTTTTTACTTTATCTGCTTGTTTTAAGGATTACCTGAGAATATAAATGAGAATATGTTCAACAAAATGCTTCTCAAAAAGCTGCTTAACTCCATCTATGAATCTGCCTTTCACTCTAAATAAACTTTCCATGCTGTAAAACCCATAGCGTCTAATCAAGTTGGTGCCTCAGAATTCACAAAAACATTTTCATTGTAGATTTCTTTCTTTTATTCTGTGCTTTTCCAATTACTTTTATAGTTAATGAAGTAATGAGTGTTACAATTTTTTCTGTCATTAATTTTTTTGGGGTGAAATTGGGATTCTTATAGATGTGAATGTGAGACTACCAAAGTTGAAACTAATTCTCAGTGCCATAAACATGATCAGGGATGTCGTTAGGTCATTGAATTATCAAATCTGTTTAATATAAAACTAAAAACAAGTGTTTAAAAATGCAGCAAAATACTGCTTATTTTTATTTTATGTACTGCAATACCATGGGATGCTAACTTTTTTACTCAATGTTTTTTTTTTTTTTTTTTTTTTTTTTTTTTTTTTTTTTTTTTTTTTTTTTTTTTTTTTTTTTTTTTTTTTTTTTTTTTTTTTTTTTTTTTTTTTTTTTTTTTTTTTTTTTTTTTTTTTGGTACCGAGGATTGAACTTACAACCTTGCACTTCCCAGGCAGATGCTTGTGCCACTGAGCTAAATCCCTGACATTTTTCCCAAATTCTATGTGCTGCTTAATTTTGCTACTTATTATCTGTGCCTGTTACAAATTTTCATGTGCTTTTAATTGGAATTATATTATATTTGAATGCTAAATATTTATTTTAATACAGGTAGAGAGAAACTTAATTGAGTGGATACTGAAGAAGGTTAGCATGGCAGTGGTCCAAACAAATGAGTTCAGGAAACTTACAGGGTAATATAGAGGCTGATGAGTTCGTAAGTGGAAGTTGTTGAAGAAAGTTTGTCCAAAGTGACAGATAAACAAAAATGGCTTGCAAATGACAGTAAGCGAATGATTTCCATATTGAAAATATTTGTCTTTTTTACATTAGTCCATGTATTTCTTGTCGTGCATCTATTTTATTTTTTAGTTTTGATTCAGTTTAAGAAAGTTATCATACTATGATGCTTAGTTTTGTTAATTTTGTTGACACCACGCCTCATTGAAAGACAGCTGATAGAAACAAAGAAATAAAAAACTTTAAAATCTATGCAGCTGAATGGTCATTCTAGTTTAAGAAGAGTAACAATTACTTTGCTTTCCAAAAGGTGAAACAAATACATAAAGCCCTATATTATTCCTTTGATGTGAGGAAATGGTAGTTAGTTTCCTTAAAAAATGAAGAGACAATCCTAGATATGAACAGTCAGCAGAAACCTTTAGATTTCTGACTTTTCCAAACTCTTTTTCAATGAAGCAAGTCAAAATCTAGGGAGGATTTTCTAAGATTGCCCAGAAAGAGATCACATAGAAGAATGTGAACAAACAGCCCTGGCCATTCTTCCTCTAGCTGTTTATATTAAATCTCACCTACCATATTTGTCTGATCATTTTTCCTCATAGATATCTAGCCATGTCTATCAAACCAAGTGTAAAATACTCAGGTCTAACCATTTCTTCAGGTTTTCATTTCCTTATGAAAAACACTATCTCATATAAAATTTATTTGATCGGTTGATTTCTTATTGGCAACCATTCTTTCTGGAGTGAGATGGAATATCAATGTTGTTTTAATTTGCATTTCTTGGGTGACCAGTGATGTTGAGCATTTTTTTATGTATTTATTTCCCATTTGTATTTCTTCATCTGAGAAGTGTGTGTTCATCTCAGATGCCCATTTTTGGATCGGCTCTTTGAATTTGGGGGATCTGACATTTTTCAATTCTTTGTATGTTCTGGATATAAGTCCTTTGTCTGAGGGACAGCTGGCTAAAACTCTTTCTCATTCTGTGGGTTTTCTTTTCACTTCGTTGGTGATTTCTTTTAAAGCACAAAAAATTTTTAATAAGATGAGATCTCAGTTGTTGATTCTTTGTGATTCCTGTCGTTTGCATTTTCCTCATGAGCTCTTTGTCTACTCCTATGTCTTCAAGATTTCTACCTAACTAGTCTTTCAGTAGATTTAGTGTTTCTATTTTAATATTTTAGATCTTTGCTCTATTGTGACTTTAGTTTAGTACATGGTGATAGACATGGGTCTAGTGTCAGTGTTTGGCATGGGGAAAGTCAACTTTTCCAGCACCATTTATTAAAGAGGCTGTCTTTCTTCCAGTGAACATGTTTATCCCCTTTGTCAAACATAAGGTGGTTGAGTGTCTTTGTAGTTGTGTTTGCATCTTCTACCCTGTTCCATTGATTCTCAGATCTATATTTTTGCCAGCAGCATGCTGATTTTATCACTGTAGCTTTATAGTATAATTTTCAATCAGGGATTGAGACGCCTCCTGCCTTGCTTTTGTTGCCTATAATTGCCTTTGCTATTCTGGGTTTCTTCTGTTTCCAAATGAATTTTAGGAATGTTTTCTCTAGGTCTGTAAGGTATGTTAATGGTATTTTGTTGTCATTGCCTTAAATCTGTATAGTAGTTTTGGGAGCATGGTCATTTTCATAATGTTGGCTCTTTCTAACCAAGAGCAAGGGATATCTTTCCATTTTCTAACATCCTCTTCAATCTCCTTTTTCAGAGTACTATAGTTTTCAGCATATAGGTCTTTTACATTCTTTGTTAGTTTGATTCCTAGAAATCAACTGATAACAAATGTTGGACACAGCTGTGGGGAAAAAGGAACACATCTCCACTGTTGGTGGGAGTATGGACTGGTGAAACCACTGTAGAAATCAGTATGGAGATTACTAGAAAATCTAAGATTGGAAGTCCCATTCAATCCAGCTATTTCCCTTCTGGGTTTTTTCCCAGAAGAATTGAAAATGCCATGCCACAGCAATATATGTGCACCCATGTTTATAGCAGCACAATTTGTAATAGCTAAATCTTGGAAACAACCAAAATACTCATCAACTACAGAATGGATGAAAAAGATTGGTATTTTTATACAATAGAATATTACTCAGCTATAAAAAATAGTGATCTTAAGGCTTTTATAGATAAATGGAGTCATCTTAGATTATACTCATAAGTGAAATAAATCGCACTCACATTTGTAAATATCATATTGTCTCCCTAGTGTAAAATGTAAATAATAATAAAAAACTGAAAGACTAATAATATCCAAAGTGTACAATAGATATTGTAATAATGAACAGGAAAGAAAGCGCTCAAAAGGAAAAACCAATCAGGATAGAGGAGAGGATAAATGGACGAAAGGAAAAGATTATATGTGTAGGTATACACATATAACTGTATGTATGTATGAGTGTGTGAGATAGATAACTATACTACTAATTCTATTAGTTTATCAAAAAGAATAGTTTGTGCTGTCATTGTTTGATTCTCTGTTCATTTTTTATGCCTAGATCTTTTAAGTTGAACAACTACTTGCAAGATAAAAATATGCGACATATTAACTAGCATTGACTTCTTACTGTTTTTTTTCTTTTATTTGAAATTTTGTGTTACTTCTATCCCCTTTTCTGTTTTGCTTTTTAAAATAAAAAAGATGAAAAAAATAAAACATTTTTTAAAATTATTTGCTTTTCTCCTATACATTTGTCTTTCATTGTTGTTGCCTCCACTGTGAAACAAAGATGGACAGTGAAAGATTTTTTTTCTTGTATATACTTACAAGTGAACCTAGAGAATTTACAGCATCTACTATTTTAAAATTAAAAGGAATACAATGAATTCAGTCACCTGAAGGAAGTAAATGTTTCAAGGAATAGAATAGTGTCTCAAGAAGTCATTACTCAATAATTACTTAGTGTGTGGGCTATTTTTACTCACAATCAATTCATTTGTTTATTATTAAATTCAGTTGAATTTCAACAATCTAGAAGTTTTTTACATGTGCATCATGCATGGTAAGTGGCATGTTTTCTCCAGTTGTAAGAGTTTCTAGTAGTCCTCCTCTTCCTCTTCAAAAGGAAAAGACATCTCTATGAATAGAAATTTTCTTTGCAAAAAGGAAACTTGTACCTAATTTCAGAGCTTTTCCATCATCTGCTGGTTCTCACTGGTCTGTAGCTCAAACTAATCTATTTGCCAAAAAGGCATAGTTTGGGTGCCACAAAACTGGACCTTGCATGACTTTTCACAGGGAAACGCAAGTGCAGTGGCATAACTTTCCCTTTTCCTGGTCCATTGCCCAAAATAAAACAAAAACAAACAACAACAACAAAATAAAACACACACGGCATTAGATGAAATGAGATAAATTCATTTAATATGAAAGGGGAATTGGTTATGAAACAGAGAGTAAAAATTTACTTAAAGCTATTTCAACTTAGAGCATTTTCTCCATGAACTGTAATAGGAGTTACAGTGCAGTAATTGTTTGCTTAGGCAAATAATTAAGCACCTGCAGTCCCACCACAGGATGTAGATTTCACATGAACAGCTATTTTATAAATAAACAACTAGAAACACATACATGTAATGGCAAAGGCAAGCACTGTGTAAGTTTTAAGCTTTCAAAAAACAGCTGCATACTTTTTCAAGCATCATTGGTTTCCATTGGCGCTCAGAGAATGATACCAAATGTAAGTGGTCTTTTTGTTATGCTAAGTAATTGATTAAAAGGCAACTAAACCAATTTTAGGGACAGACTCAGAATCAAAGTATCTCTGTCCTTGTCTTATACCCCTGCCCGCATCATTCCCAAGCACAGAGAGGAAAGAGTTTCTTACAATGTTCCCTTAGCTCTCTAAACTAAAGTCTAGGCCCACAAAGGAAGAAACAGACATATCTGGTTCCTTTCCTCATCTACCATTAACTAAACTCATATAGCCAGACATACTTTTGTCACAAACTCTTTCCCTGTATTTTTGTACTGTAGAGAAGCACTTGTATTTCACTGTTTGACTTCATTCTAAGTCACTGCACAGTATTCTAAGTCCACTCGACTGCCTGGAAATTATTTACTATTCTTCTAAAACTCAGGTACATTTCCTGTTCTCACCTTCTCCTGTAGGAAAACAGGAATATATAAAAACATGTTGGGATAATGGATAACCACATTCCTGTAATTTTCTCCCATGCTGTGTTATTTGTCCTCTTTGTGCATTAACTTTGCATGTCATCTCCTCTATTTAGTCTACCTACTGTGAATTAATTTCAGTGAAATTTCTGTGAAACTTCATAGGCCAAAATGGAAATCTCATTTGCTCCTATATTTTTCTATATGTATAATCAGATTCGAAAGCTTTTTTTTATTTTCTCAGAATGATAATTACTAACATCCTTATTGTTCTTTTAGCCCTCCACAGGAATCAAATAATAAAAGAATTCTTCTTGAATAGTAATCACTTCATTCATATACAGAACAATTAACAATAATAAAGTAAATACAAGTAATGTATGACCAATGTACATGATACATGTAATTTTTCAGATGTAGGAGGGAGCTTACTTTTAATCATTCATCTGCCTTCACAGTTAGGTTGTCAGTCCTACAAATGTAAAACTATTCCCTCAACCTTTATCTTATGGCCTCTGATTCTTAAATGTTCTTTGTTTCTATTTCTCTGATGTGGCATAAGTAGTTCTTGGGACTTCATTCAAGTTCAGAAATAGCTGGTGTTATAGTTTCGAAGTAGGATAGGCCTCAGAGTTCCATATATTAAAGAACTGACTTTTATTGGGAGAATAGTAAGGGGTGAGGTTAGCTGGGAGGTATTATTCCATAGGAGACTTATTTACAAAAGGAATTATGGGACTACAGTCTCTTCTCCTTCACATCCCAGCCACAGATGAATAGTTGCCGTCTCTTCTGTGCTTCCACCATGATACGCTCCCACAGGTCCAAAGGAATGGGGCCAATAGGTCATGGGCTAGGATCTCCAAAATCATGAGTCAGAATAAAAATGTACTCATTGTATGTTGTTTGCTTTGGGTTTTTTGTTACAGTAAGGGAAACCTGACTAACAAAACAAGTATTTGCCATGTTACACCTATGGGATTCCACACAAGCGGAATTGCCTTTATAAGACTGAATTTATTCAGATGAAAACAAAAACAGGGATAAAAATAATAATCACATCTCAGGTGAGCGTAAAGAATTTCTCCTAAGGGAGTGGGAGCAATTAGTCTCCCAACAAGATCGTTCCCACTAAATTCATCTACTACATCAACATCCATCACCAACTAAGAATGAGTTGCCCTCAGGATGTAGCCAGGAGGGTGAGACTTCTCCATCTGTGGCTTGGACTGGAAATTCTTCAGTCTAAATTTTCTGCAGCAGGACTGGCTGACAACCAGGCTACAATTTCCAAATGATTTCACCAAAACCTGGGAATAGCAAAAGTAAATTTGTTCCTACACCCTATGACCCTGTGACAATACAACCTTGTAAGTTTAAGTAATGTAAGCAGAGGAGATTGCACAAATGAAACCAGAGAAAGAAAGATGATAATTTTTTTAGTTTAGATCTAAGTTATCTTATCTGGAAAGTTCTCAGATTTTATACCTATAGTGCATTAAAATTAAATTGAATCTTCTAGAATATAGAATCAATAAACAATAGAACCCTAGATTTTGACCACAACTTTATTTGAGTTTGAATATTTGATTTACCATTAACATTGAGATGTAGCAAAGTTATTTATCTTCTCAAAAATCACTGTCTTTATTGGTAAAAGAGAGATAATGGCAGTACCTATTTAGGGTTTTAAGTGCAGCAACGTAGTACATTATCTAGAATGGAATTTAAGTGTAATATAATATTGGGAAATTTACAATATAAAATTAAGAACAAAGGACAGAGTAGATGAAATCAAAGGACTCTAGAAAGATAGATAACTAGTTTCTAAAGTAAATTTATAGCAATTTAAGGAAGAAAGCAAATTGAACTTTTAATGAAGATTTAGAAAACACTGAAATATGACATTCTGCAAAGATATGTATCAATATCTCCTCCAAAAAAATTTACTGAATTATTTGACCCTGATGAAAGAATTCCTATAATTTGCAACATTAATAGGAAGGTAAGATTTATGAAGGAATAACATACAAAACTTTGTATCATAAAATATAAAGCCAGGTCACATTAGAATAAGATTTGTGATTGGTAGTTACTGCATGTGTTTAGAAAATTAATTTCTTACGTTGTGTTTCCATTTAATATAAAACTTGCTTGCAATTTTGAGATAGAATATAGCATTTGTAGTACTTTCTAACCTGAATATCAGGTATTCATTCTGGTTTCCATCACAACGTAAAATTATTTCTTAGTAGTGTTTTAAGTATAAGTTCTTATATTTCTGACCTAGCACAAATTTCAGGAACACAATTAATTACTTCATTTTAAAGCCTGATATTTAGCTTTCGAAAGCTGAGCCCTGACTATTGTATTAAAAAAGCATACAGATCAAAGAATTAGCAACCTATTTCACAGAGACACTTAACCTCCTGCAAACATTTTTTCTTGGACTGTTCTTTACCCAAAAACTACATATAACTTGCTTTCAGCAAGAATCTGAGGATGTGTGCTTCCTACAAATAGAAATTATGATTGCTGTCCACTGACCTCTTAATTGTCTTTGCTGCTTCCCAAAGAAATTCAACAAAAACAAGAGAGATTAATGAGAGAAGTTGAAACTTGAATTTGTCACATACACAGTACTCAAAAAGTTGCCAAGTTTAAAGTCAAATTAGAAATTGACATTAAACCTTGAAAAGTTGGTTGTAAAGAATAGGCTAGCATCTAAAATTTACAGCAGAATAAAAAGTTAGAGTCCCTAATAAATGTCCAAGGAGAACATATACTCTAAGAGAGTAGACTCATTCCAAGGTTGTCTTAGATTTCACAGAAACATTTATATTAAATTCTCACATAAAAAGTGAAGAAAGAGGAAAATATTTTTAATAATTCCTATAATAAATTTCATTCCTTTTAAATAGATGCAAAATTGCTAAGAATTTGTCAAGTCAATATTCGATTTAAGAAATTCTGAGAGTCACTGTATTAAAAATGAAATTGTGAAATGCATAAAAGAAAACACAAAACAATCTATTTTATCCAAAATAAAACCTTTTACCTTAACCAAGATGAGACTAAAAGTTTTTGGAAAGTTTTTCTTGTTATTTCCCATAACCTGACTCCAGAAAGCCAGAGCCAGACCAACTGTGCCCATTAATATTAGCCAGAGCATGATAAAATGGTAGCATAAATTAGATACAGCAAAAGGGAATACTTGATGAGCTTGCACAAAATTAATACTTCAATAAAAACGATAATTTTAATAAAGGAAAATAAGAAAGCTTTGTTCAGATTGTCACAATAATTCAGAAAGTTGCTCTTTGTGTTCTCAAATTATAAAGCAGCTTTTCCCTCCTTTAGTCAAGGGTGAATCATAGATACAACACAAAGTTCAAAGTGTGTTCAATTTTCATGATAAAGTAGCGAGCATATTTTGCAGAGCAAATAGGAAAAAAGCTTCCCACACTCTTGCATTGAGCAGTTCTGTCTAAGTAGAATTATCATAGCACACATTATAGAAATTGATCTGATGAGAACTGAGGTGTGAAAGTTGGAGCAATTGTTGGATAAAGAAATTAAGAATCTTCTGTAAGCAGTGACAAATGTCCTAACTTAAGAATATGGCCCTTCAGCATAAACTGGCAGAGACACAATTTAGCACCTCTAGAAAGCAGCACAGAACAATAACGTAGCGTACTGAGGGCCTTTTTACTGTACCTGGCTAGTGATGGATGTCAAATACTGTACCACACTTCTTAAAAAAACCTGCTGTGTGGCATTTGCTGAACAAAGTCCATTAAAAACATTAAATATCACCTTCCTCACAAAAAACCTATGGCATGGGAAGTATCTGTGATTCGCAAGAGAAGACTGTCAAGGAAAATGTTCAAGTAACTTCCTCATGGACAAAAGGCCAGGGAACACTTTTGTCAAAATTGTGAGCAGGCACGTTGTATTTCAGAATCCGCGCTGTGCTGTTGGTTTCAATAGTAAGGGCTTGCACAATGCTAAATGGGACAATTTAATCAGAAGCCTCAAAATACACAGCAGGAGAGAGAGAGAGACAGAGAAATGAATCTGTACAAATGCTCATAGATTCCAAAGGAAACACTTTGCTGTGTTTTCAGAAATTCTAAATGAGCCAAGAGTGCTTAGACTGTGGTGCAATAAACAGTGAACCAGAGGCTTTACATGGTGGCATTGCTTACTCCAATGATATGGTCTCACCCACTGGAACTTCCACATCTCTACTCTAAAACCCAAGCTGGGGGCAAGGGCTTTATCTGTGACTTTATCTAATCTCAATTGTCCTGTCAGAGAGAAAGAAGATCCTGCATCTATGTGCATCTATTGCTCCTGTCTAGATATGACACCTTTCGCTTTTACTCACAACTCCTTCACCAGAGGTAGTTGTACAATTCTTCAAAAGAGAGTGGGAGCTGGGAAGGCAACCCTAAAAAGTTCATGGAAAGATAAGGGAGAAGCCAGGACCCTGTGGGAGAGCTGGAGAACTAGAATGTTGTATAAACAGCAGCAGTTACTAACCTACCATGATGGATTAAATTGCTGGTAAAATACTTCACATGTTGCCTACTCAATAATATAAACATGTCTGAGGACAGCAGATATTGGAAGTTGAGTTTGTGAGAGAATGTCCTTAGATAATCTATGGGAATGACTGCATTATATTTATTTCTCCCTTATGGAGAAACAAGGGAGATGTTAACTCTCTTCACTACATGATTGAGGCACCAGTTGTAGAGTTTGGTTAGTGTCCGCTGGAGTTGGGGGCCCAAGAATTGATCTCAAGTAAGGGCCTCATTGTAGCAGCTCCTTCAGCATGGGAAGTGATCTTTTCCTTTATTTATGTCCAGACCCAAGTTACCTATGGATTAAAGAGAAAAGGCAGTGAGTTAGACAGAGAGCAAGGGCAATGCAGAAGCAATTAAGTATTCTAGAACATTTTTCAAGTGCTTTTTGCACAATAACTGCCTGGGGATGTAATAGAACTGCTTCAAAGAAAGTCTGTGTGGAAATGGCCTGACGATCAAGGTCAATAGGGGAGCCATAAGGAGTCAACCAATTTACTTATCCCCCTGTAGCATGAGAGCTCTCAGGAATGGGAATCCATGGAAACATGAAACTACTCCACCAGTACAGGTCTGCTTTGAACCCTAGCTAGTGCAGAGGACACCATGTTTTCAATAGTGAATCTCATTTCCTCTCCTCAGTGATACTTCTGCCTATTCCTTCTCTCCTTTCATGGAGGGATCAGAACACAGCTCATGATTCGGGGTGAGGTGTGTGTGCATGTCTGTGATTGCGTGTGTTTACGTGTTTCCAGCAGTATGAAAAGCAAAAGAAGGATGCCAAATATACACACCTTTTCTGTTGAAGCCCCCAACCCCATCTTGAGGTATGGGAGGGATGAGTTTGGAGAAATGGGAGAAGCAATTGGAATGTACTCAAGTTACCAATTGAACTATGTGTTAGAAACAGGCCACAGGGTGGCAGGGGTGGGAGATGGAGTAGTTATGGTTCTTCCTGTAATTGTGGGTGTGGCCCTTGGAGGGGTTTTGAGGTACAGGCCTCTTTCTCTCTCATCTCTTTTGCTTGCTGGCAATGAGATGAATGGTATGCTCCAATGCTTTTCCCATGATTGGTGCTCATCACTCACTTCACAGGCCCAAAGCAATGAACTGCAGTCTCTAAAACAATAAGCCAAAATAGAACCTTTAAAATGATCAGCTAAATATCTCAAACAGTTCAACATAGTTTCTAACAGCGTAATGCTGAATAAGATTTAGAATGTTTTTTGTTTTTTTCTTTTTTTTGTAACTGCGAATTAGACATATTAACTGCAGCATGGAGGCTGCTTGGTGACTGAAATAAGTAACTGGAAAATGTTTATACTGTCTGAGAATGAACACACAACATGCAGACCTATCTGTAATCTCATTTATTGCCAGGCAAGAACTAGGCAGACAGAAAAAAAAAGCATTTTTTCTTCACAGCTTTAGTATCCTACACCCTCCTATTCACAGTTTTAGTGAGTTTCAGTCAGCCATGCCCTGAAAGTATAAAAAGGAAAATTACAGGATCTTCAAACAGTGTATGTACACTGTCACCTTCAAATTGCAATTCAATACAATGAAATCGGCTAGGTGTGAATCTTTCCACATGAGAAACCTCTCTCCTATGTGAATGGATGATTTTCTCATCCCGTTGGATGCCAACTTCTCTTCAGAAAAGGCTTCGTGTTTTCATCGCTTCCCTCTACTCTAAGTCTAACATCTTGGGCCAGATCACCACTGCTCATACCTTTTACTGTACTTACAGGGATGCCATTTCCATGATGTTCGTGTCCAGCTCTTTCAGGCTGCCCTTCCATTCACAAGACCTTGTATTCACACATAGGATCCAAACCTGAGAGCCCACCTTCCATTGTCCTCATCGTCACCAGGCTTCAAGTCTCCCCTTCTGGTACTGCAATATCAGTGTGCTCCTGTGTCTTACACACTGTCTTGGTTACTTTTCTCTCATTGCTGAGACAAAATAACTGATGCCCAAAATTAGGGAAGGTAAGGTTTATTTCTTACAGTTCTCGGGGGTTTCAGTCCATACTCAGTTGGCTCTAAGGCAGCGTGGCTTGGCGGAGCAGCCATTCATGGCCACTGCAAACAGCAAGGTTCAAACCAGCAAGAGACAAGATATGCCTTCTTTCCACCCTTACACTGTATGTTGGCTTCACCCCTGGGCAGGTACAGCACTCACACCACCAATCCCAGCACCAGACAACAAACAAATCATGAATGCCGGACTCAGCCCCATCGTTAATTACCTGAAGTGGAGGCCATCCAACCACACTATAGCAAACACCCTGCCAGGCCTAATGGTTTTTGGGTGGAAATTGTTCCAGAAATAGAGATGAACTTGTAATGAAATTTTGTTTAACCTGTCTTCTATAAAGGAAAATAAAAGAAAAGTATAACAGGTGTAAAACAATTCAATTGCTTAGTTTTAGCTGCCTTAGTTTATTATTTAAATAATTAACATCTTACTGAAATAAAGATAACTTTTGTTATATATTTTACTTTACTCATTGTTGTTTTATGATTTCCAGTAATAATAATACTGTCACATCAAGGTTTGTTGAGAACTGTAGAGAAAATAATATAAAAATTTAATTTCAATGAGTTGAAATTTCAGAATTGTTCCCTTCATCTTCTTAGGGTATTATTAATTCATAGTCATGATGCTGCACTTGATATGACTCTGTCATCCTAAGTAACTGTGATATAACTAGTTACATGGATCCACCTAGTTGTTACCTTCAGGAGTCAGCTCCCCTATAAGGGATTTGTCCTTAGTACTTGAGCAAAGAAAGTGTTAGCCTTAGTGATCTCAAAGGTCTTTCCTAGCATTAATATTCTTTGATTGGAGGATCAAGTATTTTCTTCCTCCCAAATACACACACATGCACATACACACACACACACACACACACACACACACACATGCATTGTATATGTTCCAGTACAATGCATCCCTTGTCTCACTGACTGAAAGAGCCGTTAAAATGAAAGCATTGAGACCTTGAACACCTGCCACTTGCATTTCTATGAGAAAGATTTTAATCCCTCAAATTCTACACTTACTATTTACTATAACTTCCTATCTTTCATAGTGTCAGACAAGCCCTCTCCATCACACAGGAGAGCACTTTTATGTGGTTAGATATAACGCTGTAATGTAATAAAGGAAGGGAAGATTTTCATGCTTTTTTATCATAAAATTACTTTGAAGTTGAGATTTATTTTTGGCCATATACCAGGTTGATTCAAATTGCGCATCTAGACACCATATTTGTAGTGTAGATATGACCAATTACTTTTAAATTAAACCAAGAAGATGCATGTAACTTTATCAATTGTTGAGGTGTGATCAAAAAGTACAGTGAATGTCTAAATTTTTTTAAAAAAATTATTATCATAAAAAACCTTTAGTGTCCCTCAAAATATTCCCCCTCACTTAGAATACATAATCATTCTTTATTTTCAGCTGTTTAGTTTGTCTTCTTTCATGTCCTTAGTTGCACTATCACAGTTGTTTCCCACGTCGTGAACTAACTCAAAATATTCATGTTTCATGGTCATTGTGCTATTGGGGAAGAGCAGCAAGTCACAAGGTGCCAGATGCAGTGAATGAGGTGGATAAGCACACACCGTAGTGGTTTTGACAGAAATTACTACAAAGATTTTGAATTAATTCAAGATATTGAGACAGCCATGAAAGAACACCCACAAAAGAGAATTCCCAAAGTTTCTTCCAAAAGTGGCAAGAATGAGGAGGTAAGTATGTTCCAAGAGAGGGAGAATATTTTTAGATGGACGTATGGCAATGTGTCTTACACTGTAATGTATTTTTTGTTTTCATTTAAACATTCGCCATGTTTTGAGATCAGCCTGCCTAATAAGAAGCAGAAGGAAAGGCAAACCAATTTTTTTAGATGAAAATTATTTATGGCCCAAATTTGAGTAGTAAGAGATATAGTTTTCTTCAGAGTATCTAATATGCTTGTTTAGAGACTGGATATCTCAATCTAATAAGTTATAACTTGTGTATGTGGAGAAACATGATTGAGTATGAAGGAGAGAATTTTTACTGCTGCAAAAACATGAGCAGTCTCACTTATAGAATCAAATATATTCCTAGACCAATGGAGGAATAAAGTGACCATCCAGACACCATCAGGGGGAGGTTAGAAGTACCTGTGAACACCAACAAACACTCTGATAAAGAACTTCAGACTCAGATCTGCAGTCCTTTTTCTTAAAAGTACACATTATTTTGCTATGCTTTTAAATCATCTGCTGTTAGTTTATTCACTAGATTTGAATATATATATATATATGTATATAGAAAGAGAGACAGAGTATGTAAATGTATAGAATATATATGAGTATAGAAAGAGAATACATATATATATATATATATATATATATATATATATATATATGAGAGAATGGAAATGGAGCAGGAAAGAAGGAAAGATAAAATTTTCTTCTTATACTGTGGAACATCACTTTGTTCTAATAAATGTGATGATATTTTGAAAGTTTGACCCCATTACATTTTGCTTAGTTTCATACATTTCCCAAATTCTAAGCTACAGTGTAGAAGATTCTACAGAGCTGCAGGACACTTTGTGAGCAAGAAAATCTTGCCACATTTTTGCAGCACTCACATGCTGAAGATGCTGGTGTACTTTTATCCCTGATATATTCTGTCTTTTCTTCTTGTTTCCTGTTCCATTTCCTCTAATGCCAATATGAATGAAAAATGTTTGATATATTTAATGAAACAAAGGCAGCAAGAGCATGACCTCTGGAGACCAGACTAGATAATTAACCACTTTCTGCGATTAAGAATGTTGAAGTATATTTTATCCAATGATGCTTTTGATGACCCAGTATATCCTTCTGACCTCCAAGTGAATGCATTCAATTTCCGTGTGTCTGCAGTAAAATTAATGAAACTTGTAAATATTATAGCTTCAGATTTCTACATATGAAGTGTTTGTAATTTTTTGTCTTTAAAATGAATCAAACATTGTAAACTCAGTGAGTTTCAAACATGAACTTACCAAACTGGAAGGTCCTTGAGTATTTGTCTATTTCAGAATCCCAAAGAGCTTTTAAACATTCAAAGACCTGTTTCTCTGTTTGCAATCGTTGTCTTGATGCCTTACACTAGGAATGTTGCATGCCCGTTCACTCTTCATTGATCCTGATACTGAACTTTGATTTCTTTTACCAATTCTATTTACCCTGGAAGGATTTGGAGGACAGAAACTAACTTAAGCAGAAAAGTACACTCATTGGCTCATGTCAGAGAGTCTGAGGCAAAGAATAAGAGACACAAACCCAACCGGGAACCCACTTTTCTCTCATTTCTCCTGTTCTCTGGTTTATCTTAAATACCTTGTTCTACATGTAGGCTTCTTTTATTTTCACAGTTTCATACTAAAAACCCAAAGCTGAGAGGCACTTGATACATCACTATGGATTTTTATAAGTAGAAGAATTTTACCTGTCAGCTGGGGATCTCTGTGCAGCTGCATGTGTGCAGAGACATACCTAGAGCTACCATCCGTGAGCTCAGGAACTGAGTTTTCACTAGGATCTGATAGATGTCCCATGAATGCGGCATGTTAATTAATATGGTGTGTTTCCTGGCATCAGAGGGTCATAGAAGTCCAGACACAGACTGGAGAAACCTGTGCTAAGCGGAAAAAAGAGAATTGTTCTACCTTTCACTATACATGCATTGTACATGGCCATTCTTGGAGCTGAGGAAACTGTGTTGAGTGGTATCTGGTACTCACCTTAAGGGCTGCCTGACTTGGAAAGAGAGGCTATGGGCATAGAAAGAAGATCAGAAAATCCTCCTGAATCAAAGAACTGTGCTACGCGGAGGTCTCAACACAACTCACACATCTACTCCCTGAGAAAGCTCGGGAGAAAAAAGCATTATCTGCTGAGAGAAGATGACAGTGTCACCAATCAAAGAAAGAAGTCTGCATCTCTTTCACCCTTCACCGCCTGTCCTAAAACTGAAGAGTGAGAGACAAGCCTAGGGATCAAACGTGACCTAAGAGCAAGGAAAAGAGCATTAAACAGACAGTAATTTACAGATGAAACTGAAGCAGATTTTCATTAAAATTGACAGAAGGACGTGGATTATATTCTAACTAAAATGCTCCAAAGGGGAAAGAGATATATTAGGCACAAGATGCTTGATTCTGTGGCAGTGATTAAAAATAAAGAAAACTTCACATTGTGTTCTGAGAGGCTAGTATGATAAACCCACGAATGATCCCCTGTTCTGGAAGATCTGGCGCTGTTGTCTTTGATGGTCACCAGCAGAGAAGCTTTCTGCTTCCTCTCCACTCAGAAGATGTTTGAACTGGATGGCGACTGATGCAACTTCATTCAGGAATCGGCGTTCACCCGGGAGGAATCAATCCTGCTGCTTGGTTCAGATTCAAGCCCATTGCATTCAGGACAGACTTCTGCAGCAGACACAGGATGGAACGGAGAATCGCCGCGTCGATGGGGACAGTTCAGCCAAACATGACAGGTGGCCACTTGGCTGATCGTTGTCTCTGTAAAAACAGTGGGGCTAAAGTTAGGGAAATTTCCAGAGGGCTGACTATGTTAACCACAGATTATTGGAATTTAGCAAGTTTGGGAATATTAACAATGGGCTCATATTCCGAACCTTGATCTCTGACGCAGTCAGAACAGTTTTCCAGCGTTTTCTTCAGAGACAGGGTGGCATCATTTGGAGTAGTGAGGTGGGGAGCACTGCCGCAGCTGAGGGTCAAGGGGAACCTCCCTTTAGAGCAGCTAGGTTAGGGGCTCCACTATGTATCCCGAGGGATGGGGAGGGCATTGACACAGTGACCCAATGTCCATTCCCAGGGGAGTAAAACCCACAAGGGAGAGAAGTATAAGAGCTGTTGACCAAACCACACCTGCTGTCCTTCTCAGGAAAAAAGGGGAATCAGTTGTTCATTTTCTGTGTCATTGATGAAATTTTCTTCACTTAAATGATTTAAACCAATCAGAATGAAAGATGTTTCAAGGAATATATTCACTTTTTTCCTTTAGTTTTATCTTTTCACTTAGTGATATTGTTTTTTCAGTGCCTATGAATCACCCTACTTTTTCTTAGGACATCTTTTTGTCCTAGAATATTTAATTCCATATTAATGTCTGTAACAGAGATCAGGTATAACAACTGAACATGCATGTATATACACATCCACATGCATTTATACACATACACGCTAACCTACACAGTGCCACAGGTTGTATACACAATACACAGGGTCACTTCAGGCTTACAGTGAATCATGTATCAAAACATTAATATGTTAGGTTTCCTACTTTTCTGTTCAGTGATTTTACATCAATAGCTTTTGGTTATTTCAGAAATGGAAATGCTTAGAGATGTTTTCTTCTTTTTGCTATTCATTTATAATTTATTGCATTATAAATAGTGTATTACATTGAAAATGTTTCCTAAATGATTTTTTTTTCAAGTTATCTTGAAATATGCCACTAAAGAACATATGGGAATCATCTGAAAACAGTGCCTTCTCAATTCCGGTCTCCAATGCAGTTGTGGTAAGGGCAAGAGTCACTATTGCTATTAGTCTTTCATTCACTTCATTTCAGGCCTATCTATTGCTGTGGAGAAGATGAAATTTTTCCAGCAAAAACTCCTGTCTTCATAAGAGCACCTTTTAAATCTGCCCCTCCTTCATTTCATTTTCCTCAGCAACTAGAAAACAAAGAATCATGTCCTAAGTAGCCACCTTGTCCCTTCATCTCAGGACTTTGAGCATACCCATTAAGATAACCCATAGTTGGCTGAATTTAATCAGAGTTAACTCTGTAACTGTCTCAATTTGTGGTGTGCATACGTTGATGACCCTTTCCGTGTGTATAAACTCCTAGTATACAGGGAAGCAAGAATTACGAAAACATTTTAGCTGACTATTTTGATAAAATTCCTTGCATGCTTCCACAAGCAGACAATTCCTTTAATGAAAGTTTGGGAGTACGGCTCAGTTCAGTACCGAATTTTTAGAAAACTAGAGTTATACAGGAATAGCACTAAATGTGTTCTTAGAAAGAAGATTTAGCCTTTTCACTTTTCAGGAGAGAAATTAAAGATGTTCACTTGCTTAAAAATGCAGAAACAACCTGCTGGCCAAGGCAGGACCAGAGCAGAGATATTTTCACTTCCATCAAAACATTCTTTCACCCTCACTAAACTATGCTACCTCTTCATTTTCAGGAGTCCTGGTTAATTCCAAATATATCCAGTGGAGGAGAAAATGAGGCAATTTGTCGCTTGCCTTCACTAGATTTATAACACAAACACTGAGATGCTGAGGTTGAATCTGTATGGTGGATAAAAAATTCGAGAGGACACTACTCCATGATGAATGTGTATTGAATGAATTACAGTGGATGGATGTTGATTTCATGAAACATCTGAATTTATTTTCTTTAATTGAACATTCGCTTGGCAGTGTGTGCTCCAGACAGCTAGCAGGTCGACAGCACCTGCAAGGTGCTGCTTCTCAGGGTAGAGTCACAACTCAGCACCAGAGAGGGGGAAATATTTAAGTGTTTTCAGAAGCGAACTTGACTCACTGTGTCCCTGAGTTCTGTATCCACAAATTCAAAAAACTGTGGATCAAAAATGCTTGAAGAAATGTTGTGTCTGCACTGAACATGGGGAGACATTCTTCTTCTATCATGATGCCCTAACCACTATGTATAGCAACTACATATATAGCACTTACATTTTACTTGGTATTATTAACGATCTAGACATAATTGAAAGTGTATGAGAGATATAAATAGGTTATTTGTAAATACTAAGCTATCCTTTTAAGCATCTATAGACTCTGTTACCCAGGGATGTTGCAGGACTCATCTCCAGTGGCTTCTGAGTGCAGAGTAGCACTGATTACAGCTAATTGTGTTGAGGTTAAATGTGCTTGCTGGACTTGTTGAAGCAACCTGTCTTTGCTCCTAGACTGTGTTCTCTTTGACTGTCTTCATCCAGCCTTACTTGTGTGTTTACTTCATCATCCCTGGTCTTTCCTCCCAGCCAATTATTATACTGATTCCCATCACAGTTCTTCAGGAACTCTAGAGCTTTTTCTCCTATTTTGTCTTGTTTCCATCTTGCAGTGTCTTGCACTGGGCTGGCGATCTAACCTTCTTTAATTATAAACATCCTGCAGGCAGGGAATGGCACGCTTCATATTGTGGTGCTAGTGAAGAATCTGATTGTTTATTAGTTGCTTTCTTGCTTGAAGAATACTGTGACATGGAGTAAAGTTTTGTTGTTGTTGTTGTTTTGTTTTGTTTTTTAAGCAATTATGTAGCAGAGATAGACTACTGGTTTCTCTTTAGAGTGTTAGTCTTTGAAAATGGGAAGCCCAAGCTTTCTGTTCTGTGGTAAGAATATTTGTGTGTAGTAATTTGACAGTAATTTCTTTAAAGATTTTTCCATGTTTTACAAAATTTACAATCTACCTTAAACCTAACCTCCCTTTGCCCTACTACGTAGTTCTGAGTAATAAAAAATACCTAATAACATCATTAGTACTCACGATGAGTGCTATATATGATCCCATTATCTAAGGCAATATTTGATATCTGTTTTTGCTCTATTTTAGAATATAGATAGCAGGAATTGTATTAGTCAGGGTTTTGCTAGAGAAAGAGATATAACACGAGATACACAAATGTATAAGAAATTACAGACTGGCTTACGATGGTCAGCTATGCAGTCAGATGAGGAAGCTAGCAGAGGCTGGAGGTCTGGATGCTGGAGGCCGAAGGATTCAATTCAAGGTCTGGAGTTCACTGCAGTGTCTCATGCAAGTTCATATCAGGAAACTAATAAGTCTTCATAGAAGGTCAAAAAGTCTATGTCAGAAGGTTAAAGGATCCAAGGCAGAAGCCAAGCCAAAGAGTCTGCTCTGGAAGCTGGGAGATGACATCCAAGTCCAAGCCAAAGACAAAGACTGGAGCTCTTCTGAAGAATGAAACGCTGTCCATCCTTCCTCGTTCCTTTTACACCATCCAGGTAATAAGCCACCCTAGGGTGGGTCTTCAACCCCCTAGGCTGTAGAATTCCTAAAATGACTAAGTTAAGCTTCTAAATGTCTCAAGTTAACACAGTCAATCAACCACTACAGGAATCTGTATATACTAGGCAAGAACCATAGTGATAAGATCCTAGGGATCCATATTTGCCTCATTTAAACCATAGTGTTCTGTTAAACTTTGCAACACTTCTAAAACTCTGACAGTATTATGATCCAACATAAACCATTATTTTTCCCTGAAAACTTTGGGATCCATATGGTAAAACTCTTTATACCAATAGTTTTTATTTCAGTAACATTTGAGAACTATAGGATTTTTTAATAAAAGAAAAATGAAATATATGACTTTTAACTAAATAAACAAATCCATGAATATTTATAACTAAAAACAATAAATTTTTGATTTTGATAGTTATGGAAGGCATGGAGATAATATATGATATTTCTGCTAACAGAAACTTTTAGAAAACCAATCTGCTTGAGACTCGACAATTTAGAGATGGACATGGTGGTACCCAGAGGTGTTAAGTGACTGGCTTCATGTGTCAGAGCAGTAAACAGAAGTACTAAGATTCCTATTCCAAGCCAAAGCTTTCTCTGATTCACATATTTACTTCTGTATGATTTGAGGATCTCAGGGTGAGCAATCATTCATACACACCCAATCCTAACATTCCCTTTAGTTATACAATATTCCATAAGCCTTCTCAAGTTATCTCCTACAGGTAGACCACACTGGCATGCACGTTAAGGATTTTGAAACTTATCTACAAATCCCACTGAGGTGTATTCTTTGTTGCTTTGTGACCCAGTGATGGTGTATTACTTCAGGACTCTGAGGATCCCACAGAGACAAATAGCTCAGAGCTGCTTGTGCTCTGCAGCATGCAGTAGTCAGATAAAATATGTTTGTGATACAGGTTAAGCTTTAACAAAGCAGTCTCCCTGCAGGATTGCATTCTTCCACTTCCACTGGAGGGAAACAAGAGATTTTAGATAAACAGGCACATTAACAGTTGAAAAGCCTTTTAGTAAACAAGAGCAAAAGAAAGATAGTCATATAATAATCCCCCCCCAGTAGCAGTCTCAGAAATACATGCATTGGGACTTGCTGTTGAAACGAACTTTATGAATGTAATAATATGTGGTATTCAAGGGCAAGGGCAGTGCTAAAATTACTCTTCCATGAGGACAAATCATTAAGATCACTCATGACTTCATATTGTGTCAATTAAATTTTGGAGAGAACAAGAAATGCAATACTGAATGGGTCAAACAATTGCAAAAGGGTCATTACATTTTTACTTGTTAATCAGATATTCAGTTTGTATTTACTTCCTCTTTGAATTCTTTTTTTTTTTTTTTTTTTTGCGGCACTGGGGATCGCACCTACCAGACAGGCGCTTAAGCTGATGAGCCAAACTCCCGGCCCTGGGTTTTTTGAGGCAGGGTCGCACTATGTAGCCCAAGCCGGCCTCGAACTCACAATGCTCCGCCTACCTCAGCCTACCCAGTGTTGGATTAAAGGCATGCGCCACCACGCCCGGCTACTTCCTCTTTGAATTCTAACACTCATCGTTACTTTGAAAACTCTATGGTTTATATTGTTACTGAAGTCTCAGAAATTGAATTTATATATTCAGCTAAAGGTGAAAACTTGAACAAGATCTTGCCTCCTACTAAATTGGTTTTGTTTTGTTTTGTTTTGTTTTTTGTTTTTAGTTATAGTTTGCCTTCTAGAGCCTAGGCACAATATCAGACCGAGGAGATGGGTTAAATGAAATCATGTGATCATATTGTGTTAGAGAATAAAAAGGTGATTTTGAGTAATAGAAAAATTGTTAGAATTCAAATCATTTATTTATAAGGGGGTCACATTTTCTGAACCTAACTTTCCCTGAGAAAATTCTAATTGATTGTATGTATGTCAAGTCCATCACTGATAATTGGTCCCACAGAATTCTTGAAACCAACCTTGTTATTATGAGTAGAATTGCCTCTCCCCAAATTTACATGGTAAAACCCTAACCCCTAGTAATTTAAAATTTAACCTGTGTTGTAATTAGTGATGTTCAAAATATAATTACTTGTAATTAAAGATGAGGTTGTAAAATGGGTTTGAATTCATTAAGTGGATCCTAATTCAATAATGTGGGTCCTAACTCACTATGACTGGTGAAATATGGAGATACAAACATGAACATATGATATATGCATTTAAAATCAGACATCAGGGTGATGGTTTCATAAACACAAACCAAGGAACATGATGATTGCCAGCAAAAGACCAGAAGCTAGGGGAGACACATAGACCAGGTTCTTTTTTATAGTTCTCAGAAGGAACTCATTAGACTTCTAACATCCTGAAATGTGATAATAATTTCTGCTGTTCTAAGCCACTAAATTTGGGAAATTTGTTAGATCAATCAATCCCAGAAAACTAAAATATTTGTAAATCTGGGTTCTATGTTTAAAATATTATGCAACTAGCATTTCTCTGTGGATTTTAAAGAACATGGTCACTTGTAACTTGGTGGCAGCAGTATGAGTGAGAATCTCAGCCATTGGTTGGATTCACCGACACTCATGACACAAGTCAAGTTTCGCTATTGATGTCTTATCCTGAGAAAGCAGCACTTTCAGGACAAGGGGTCTTTTTGTCTGCCTGGATCTGCTAACATAACTGATATCCTTGAAATTACACCAACAATATTCTGATATCTACATTCACCAAGTCCTGTCCGGACTTAAAGTAAAAAGTATAACCCCTAATATTTTAGTTAGCTGAATATCTCTCCTATTCTTTCATATTTTTACAAGAGAGAGAAAGCAAAATATGTATCATAATAGCTTTTCTGAGGTCTATTCAGGTACTGAGGTACGCCTGTTTTTGTATGGAACCATTCATCCAGTTTTACTTTGAGAACAAGAAGCACAACAGTGAACCACAACAACAGAAATATAGTATGTTATCCATCTTTGCCACAGATAATTATATGACCTTGTATAAGTGCTAAATTATATAGATATAGATACAGATATAGATATAGATGATATAGCATATGAACACACACATATAAATATCTATATGAATAATTCTGACTTACTTTTCTCTCATTGCTGAAACAAAATATCCAATATGCAAAATTAAGGAAGGAAAGGTTTATTTAGTTCACAATTTGTGGAGGTTTGTATCAGTAATCAGCTGGCTCCAAGGGAGGGTGCCATGGCAGAAGGGTAACTGTTCATGGCAGTAGAGGACAGCAAAAGCAACAACAGCTTTTCCTCTCTTATACTGTATGCAGGCTACCTGCTCTAGGACGGATGTAATACTCATACCTCCAATCTCAGCACTAGAAAATGAACTAACCACAAACTCGAAATGTAGCTGCCTCTGAACAGCTCACCCTCTCCCCAAACATATAAGTCTTTGGGGGAACATTCAGATACAAACCATAACATTCTACTCCTAGCCCTCAAAGACTCATATACATCACTTTATACGAAAAACATTTAGTCTTTCTCTAAGAGTTGCCAAAATTCTAATAGTTTCAGCTTTGCTGAAAAGTCCAAGTTCCAAGTCTCCTCCAAGATGTAAGGCAAACTCTTAGCTGTGAGCCCCTGCACAAATAAAAAGAAAGTTAAACACTCCCAACTTTCATGGCACAAGATAGATGTTTACATTCCAAAAGTCACAAACAGGGAGATACAAAGGCATAGGACCAAAGCAAGCACAAAACCCAGCAGGGCAACCATTGCATTCTGTAATTCCATGTGTAGCATCTGAGGCAATTTGTGGCAGGTTGTGATCTCCAATAGGCTTGGGTGGCTCCATCCCCAAGTCATTTCTGGTAGTTACAGCTCCCAATGTTGCTTCCTTGGGTGTATTCTGCTCCCTCCTCGTAGTTTTCCTTAGATGATCCACATTCTTGTCTTTTCTAAACATCTGGGGTCTCCACTGCACCCTTGGTTTCACCCTCACAGACTCACATACTGCCCTCTCAGGGCCATACTGCCTGGCCTCTCAAACCTTCTTCTAAAATTACAATGGAAGCCTTCTTAATCCCACAACTCTTGCACTCTGCATGTGCCTAAAATCAGAGCCATTTGGTAATGCCAAGATTTGCTGCCAACTGGAGTGATAGCCAGGCTTCCCTCTCTCTTAGTGGCAGGGGTTGAGTGTCTGGATCGCTGACCACTCTTAATCCAATTTTGAGGAACAAATTCTATATGCCACTGCTGTTCTGGAACCTGGCATTCTATGGCTTTCTCCTCAAAGCAAAGTCTTTTGCTTTTGAAATTTTGAGACTGCAAAAGGTGAAGACTTGCTGCTTCTTGTGATGCCCTCCTGCCATCTTTTCTATTCTCCTACTCCATCTCAGCAATCAAGTTCTCCTTTGTTTTACCCTTGCAGTCCATAGCTTTACTGGAATTTCCTTTCTGGCCAAACTCACAATGTTTTAAATCATTCAAGTTTCCTTTCTGGCCAAACTCACAACATTTTAAATCATTCAGCTGGGCTCTTTGCTCTTGATTCTCAACATAAATCTGACTAAAAGCCCCCAACAGTAGCCATGCCACCACCTCAACATGCAGTTTCCTTGAAATTTCTTCTGCCAGATTATTCTGCTGCCCTTAACTTCAGTCAAAGGCATAGATTTCAGATATGAACAAAATGCAGGCAAATTTTCTGCCAAACCATAGCATACATCATCTAGAGTCCAGCAGTTAACACAGTGCTTCTTCCCACCTTAAATCTCCTAGTCTGGTCTTTACCTGCTGAATTTCTGTCAGTCTTTTGGTTTTCTGAGCACTATTTGGAATCTCCCAAACAGAACAGCCTAAGGTGCTCCAGTTCTACTTTTTCAGGTGACATCTCTGAACCTTTCCAAACTCTTCCCACAAGCCATTCCCCAAGGTTCTTGAATGACATGGGCAGGTAGTCAGAGCAACAACTGCACTTCTCTGATACCAAATTCCATATTGGTTACTTTTCTCTGATTTCTGAGACAAAATACTTGATGCCCAAAATTAAAGGATCAGCTGGACATGGTGATGCATGCTTGTAATCCCAGCACTTGAGAAACTAAGGAAGGAGAATTGTACCTAGGTTGAGATCAGCCTGGGTTACAAAGTGAGCCCAAGGCCAGCCTGAATTGGTTAGTGAGACCCTATCTCAAAAAGTGTATATAGATAGATAGATAGATAGATAGATAGATAGATAGATGCAAGTTTCATTTAGATCATAGTTTGCAGAGGTTTCAGTCCAAACCTGGCAGGCTGCAACATAGGGTGGAGTGGTAGAGGGGCAACAGTTCATGGTGGTTGGAAAACAGCAAAAACAACAAGAACACAAAGAGAGAATCAAGCCTCTTTTCCTGCCTCATATTGTATTTGGGCTACCTGTCCTAGGGCAGGTGTAGCACTCACAACACTAACCCCAGCAATAGACAATGAACCAATCACAAACTCTAGATTCAGCCACCTCCAAAAAGCCCACCTCTCTTGGCAACATGAGGCTTTGGGGGACATTCAGATGCAGACCATAATGGATTGAATCAACTCTAAATCATTGGATGTCACTGGCATACGTATACATATATATACACGTACACATATGCATGAATTGAATGATTGAATCAAATTTGTCCAAGTCATTTCCAATTTAAACTTTAAAGACATCTATATTAGATATTATTTACAAGTATTTACTTATTTGCATAAGTAAATAAGAACTGAAGACTGAGTACCTGCTCGATAACAAGCATGTTTCTAAGATCTACTCTCTCAGATTCAGCACTCTAATGGAATAGAAAAGTAATAAACATAAACACAATAAATGTACATGAGACTATTCAATAAATAACTTATATGAAGCAAATAAAATAGAATGCAGTGAGAGCAATGGGAGACAGTGACTCAATCCATTTTCATTTTGACTGGTTGGAGAAAGAACCTCAGTCAGTGATGCAGCTGACACTAAATGACAAGAAAGAGTCATGTTAGGATCGCAGATTGAACAGAGATATTAAAGCAAGAGGAAGTTCATTTGGCATAGGCATGCAAAAATAATCAATGTCACTGGTTTACAGATGTGCAATCAAGATGAGGGCCGGTTGAAATATAGTTAGAAAGACTGATGCCGCAGGAGCACACATGATCCTGGGGGCTTTGCACAGGAGCCTAAATTTCACTGGTCAGAATAATGGCAGATTCTTGGAGGATATTTAATTGGAGAATGATATAATTTTATTTTTCCAGTAATGCTATTTAGTACCTGCTTCAACAAAGCAAATTAATGCCTAATGAATAAATACTTTTTTTTATTCTTTTGCTGTTAGTTGCTTTCTTTGCTTTCTTGTTTGCTTGTGCACCTCATCTTTCAATACTTTTCTTTCTTTAATTTTCTTACTTTGCTTTAATTTTCTTTTCTCTTTTATCCCAATTCCACCAAGCAGTGCCTGAGATACACATTATGGCAGAGGTTATTTTAGTTGAAGAGAAGAGAGTCGCAGACCCCACTAGGGGTCACTTCTGACCCACTGATGAGGCTTTAGTTCTGTGGTTTTGCCTTGGGTATGGAGCCAGCCCAGGAGACGATTTTTCTTCTGTCCCTATTTTTTCCACCTTTATGATCCCCTAAGGACCAAGTCAAAGACGTTTTCATCCATATCCTCTCTGGAATCAAGCCACCCCAGGAGCCAGGCAGGCTATCAAAACAAGCACACCCCAGGTGCCGTGTTTTCAGAGCCCTGGCACTCTTGAACTGGAAACCTTGGCTTCACGACAAAAGTGGCATCACTCTGTAAAGTGGAATGTCACCGGAAAGGCCATGATTGTTCAAGGAAGGCCTGGCTGTCTGTCTGCCCTTTGCCAGTACCCTGGAGAGTCTGCATCCTGCCTTTCTGGAGCTTCCTTCAATTGTATTCACACAGAGTTTTGTACCCACGTAAAGACACAGACTTGCCCCCGGCCTTCTGCTGAAAAGTGAATCTTCTGATTTATGCAGTAGTTGCTTGCTTCCAAATGGACAGTTTTACAAACCAGAATAATTTTAGAGGCCTGAAGGGCAAGCAGGTCTTTTTGGTCCTCTTCCTTGTCCATGTATATGCATGTACTTAAAAAGCCCATGCACACTGGTTGTACTCAGGCCTGTATCTCTTAACGTATCTGAAGGGAAAAAGTAAAGCTAAGCTTTAAACACATGGTACCCCACAAATTGGGTGCAGATGCTTCCCCCCAAAAAACAAAGTAATCATTTCACTTGCTCTAAATATATTAGTTTTGAATGAGTAATTTGTAAGTTTATCTCTTTTACTATTTTTTATTTGTGCTCAAGTAGTTTTCATGTATGTTCCTGTTGTGGAAAGTCTTTTATGATTGTTTTAATTGGCTGGTGTAAATTGGGATGTGTATCTAGTTAAATATGTGATCTTTCATTTCATGTTGTTTCAGTTTACCGTGTACTTTTGCAACAGTTTTCCAACACTTCAGATTTGCTATTTCTCTCATTTTATGGAGAAGAATTTTAAGGTTCATTATGATTAATAGATTTGCCAAAAGTAACATATCTAATACAAGATAAAGGACTAGGACTAATACTTCCTGAATTTAGTTCAAATTCAGTGACTTATATGCCAGTGTTTGCAAGGTTTTTCTGTGCAGGGAGAGATAGTAAGCATTTTAGGTTGGTGAGTCATCTGGTCTTTGTGACAACTACCTTACTATTTGAGGATAAAAAGAGAGACAGATGATATAAAAGTGAACCAGTTATGTTCTATCATACAAAATCTTTATATTCAGAGCTCTGAAATTTTCATGCACCATGAAATAATCTCCTTTTATTTTTAACCACTTAGATATGAAAAGAAACATTCTTAGTTGAGTTATTCTGACAAAATAGGTAGCAAATATGGGCAATGGTTTGGTGAACTGTCTGTGAAATATATTATGATCCCAACAGTTGAGACCTGAGTTCATTTTAGACCCTTATGTAATGGGCAATTTAAAGTCTACAGGACAATTCTCCTCCTTATAAATCATTAGTTGGAACTTACGAATTTGTCATCAGGGATTAATTTCTGTCAAGATTGTCTTGTAGGAAAATAAAGTGAAAATATTAATCGAATAGATTCAGTATAAAAAGAGCAACTAAATTGTATTTTTAAATATATATAATGAAGAACATGATTCGCTTTCTTACTAAAAATTACTATTCATAAGTTCTAGGAGTTTCTGTGGAACTCTCAGAAAAATGTCAAAGAAAAATATTAAAATCTGTCATTGCCCAGTTCAATTGTAATAGGTCAATGAACAAACATTAAGGGCACAAATAAGAATACTGCACAGCAAAGAATAACTCTCACTGTTTTTGACAACTAGAGTTAAAATTTTACTGCATAGAATTCTAAAGGTACCAATTCTCACACCATAAGCATAGTGGCACCTTTCTATAATCCCAAGACTCTAAAAGTCTGAGGCAGGAAAAGCACAAGATTGAGCCTATCATGAGCAATTTGAATCTTTCCAAGCAAAAAGTACAAGAAGTGGAAAGGTAGCTCAGTGTGAGTCCCAAAAGAATAGAGAGAAATGAAAACTACCAATAGTTCAATAGGCAATTGTATAAATGTTCCAATCATCAGTATTACACACTACACACACACACATACATACAACAAAAATATGAATGAATAAATAAATAGATAGATAAAATGAAATAAAAAATTAAAAACTACAAAAGAAGCCGGGCGTGGTGGCGCACGCCTTTAATCCCAGCACTCGGGAGGCTGAGGTAGGCGGAGCGTTGTGAATTCGAGGCCGGCTTGGGCTACAACGCGGCACAAGGCCGACCTGAGCTACATAGTGCGACCCTGCCTCAAAAGCCAGGGCCGGGAGTTTAGCTCAGTGGCTTAAGCACCTGCCCTGTGCAGGCGCGAGGCTGTGAGTTCAATCCCCGGTGCTGCAAAAAAAAAAAAAAAAAAAAAAAAAAAAAAAAAAAAAAAAAAACTACAAAAGATTATAATCCAGACAAATTACTTGTGGATTTGCACTTGGCTCCTGATGCAAGAGAAGGTGTCCATCCCAAATCTATTCCCTTATTGAAGAGTCACCACAGGGCATGAGTTCTATTTCTCTTCATGTTTCCATTTAAAAAACATTACTATAAGAGATGGGGAGATGGATGCTGCTCTAGGTCCAGAGCAACTGCATTTTAGGGCTGTCTGTGCTTTGAGAAATGAGGACTTAGGGACAAGCACTGGACCCTTGTGATTGTTGTCAGCAGGTCCCTCCATCCACAAAGGACACTGGGATGCTTTCATTTCTCTTTTCTGACATTTTCAAGCATTGCTCAACTTCTCCTTCCCCTAATATGATTTCCCTAATTATACCTTTCAGTGAATCCTTCACTTCCAAACGTGGTGTCCATCCAAGAGATTGATGTAGATAGATGCATCTGAGAACCATGCCTCAGAGAGCTGCACATGACTAAGCACTAGGAGTGGGATATACCTTAGAGTAGGCTGCACCCTGTAACTTTCACAGTAAGTCACTCTTGGTTGACCGATTACTTTGCCAAACATGGGAGAAGGAACAAAGATTCATCTCATACTGTTGATGGAGACCAGTCTTTTAGCACCTCACAAACAATCCCCTCACAGATGACTCATGGGCTGGGGTTTCCAGTTAGATTTCCCCTTGCAGAATCAAAATTATTTTTAGTACTGAGAACTGCTTGGGATATTTGCCTACTAATCAAGCCATTTGATAATGTGTACGGAAATTGCACAACATACATTCCTCAGTGCTGTTGCAGCGTCTCCTCTATTCCCCTTAGTCTGTGAGCATTTTCTTCTTCCTTGAAATAACATTTGCAAGTAAGTTCTGTTGCATACAAAGAGCATAGGCAGTCAGAGCCTAGCCTGTTTTAATATCAGTTCAATGGTAACTCAGAAGAGACCCGTAAATCAAAGTCTTTCAAACTACCAAGCTCTTCTGTCTTGTCCTAAGAATGATAAATCTAATGATGATTTCTATATTTGTGAGGGATCTGATGTCTCAGGCTTGCTAGAAACTAGAATCTATTTTACCTAACTAAAAGATATGTAGACAAAATTTAGAATAAATATATACTGATATCTATTGAATCGTAACTTTGCAGCATATGTAGCATTAACCTATTTCACAACAGCTCTGGAGGTAGGTTCTATTACCAACTTTGCTTTTATAAATCAGCAAATTAAGGGTCAGTCAGACTAATTAATTTGACTAAGACAAGACATCTTTTCAGAGACAAAGAATGAATTTAAATTTAGGATGACAGACTTTGTAGCCTTAGAGAATAAAGCCATGGAAACATTTAGATATAAGTGATAAAGACATTAAAAACGGATATGACAAATCACTATAAATGAGGCAATTTTTCACTTGGCCTGGTTTCAAGAGGGATTTTTTCAAACATGTATTCAACTGTGTAAGAAATGAATTTTATACTTTCATGTGATTTTTTTAATCATTTAAGCATGTTCACTGAGCACATATTGGCTGACAGAGTTAGCCAATGGTGAATAAAATATACCTGGATTTTATTTCATGGGGCTTTTAGTTCAACTTTAAAAAAGACTTTTCTTGTTTTTGAAGCCCTATTCCTTATAACATTACAGAAACTTCAAGCTGAAAAAAGCGTAAAGTCCATTTCTTCCACGCCCCTTTGCTCTGTTTTCTACAGATGCCTGTTCGCAGAGTCAGCGATGCGGAAGACACACTGACTGTAGTCCCTTGTAGATGTTGAAATTTTGCACCTTTTCTTCTTTCTAAAAAGACTGATTATCCAGTCTCTAAAAAAATAATTCCACAAAATAAATATATATAAACAAGAAGGTCATGGGTTATGGAGCAGTAACCATGGTAATATGGAGCAGTAAAAAAAAGCCTGGACATAACAAAACTTTTTTTTTTTTTTATAATTCTCTTCCCCTTTCATCCTGCCTCCTACCATCCCTCCACATACTAATAAAAAGTAAATAAACTGAGGAAAATATCCCTTATAACCAGGTGTGGTGGTGCATTCCCATAATTTCAACACTCTGAAGACTGAGGCAGGAGAATTTCCGTGAGTTTGAGGGCAGCCTGGCCTACATAGTGAGCTCAAGGTCAGCCTAATCTGTGAGAGCTTATCTCATCAAGAGCTTGTCTGTGTGCATAGTGGTGCCTGGCTGTGGTGGCTATACTCAGCTCACAGTTAGCTACATTTCTAGGTCTTCTGCAGCAAAATATTAAGCCAGTGTTATCCATTCTCTACTTGTGCAGATTCAACACATTCTAAACTCAGCAGGGTTCCTCCCTTCCTTGAGAGGTTGACTAGATTAAATAGCTACTTATAAACATTCACCTGTGTTCATCAAAGATATTCATTGGGAGGTCCTCCAAGATGGCCGCGCCCAGATGACACCGTGACAGGGAGGCTCCCTGAATATACCATCAAAATGCTGGAATATAAACTAATATAATAACAGAGAGAAGGAAAAAAGAGGGAGATGGGTCCTCTGGACCCAAGAAGAATCTAAAACGAGAACTGTAGCCCATGGAAAGAGTAAAAGAATGAAATAAAGGCAG
>RJWM01021780.1:0-34707 GCA_004363535.1 Dasyprocta punctata
AAATCAGACAGTTTTTACAATCAGGCCTTCAACTTTCAAATCATCCTTTATATGTCCAGCACAGGGACAGCCATTTGTATTCTTTCATACCTGACCCTGCAGGTGGCCATTGTAAGTTTACCTTGTAAATCCAAATGCAAATATACCTGCATGTCCCTGTGTATTTATCATATGATATTATGCAACATATTAAGTGTATTCCTCTACGAATAGTAACTAATATGAACTCCGTAGTATAGTGCTCTTTAGATATCATTCTATACATGCTGTAAGGCTAGGCATCAATATGAGATGGAAACCACTTAAGGTCTTCTCAGGTACTTGCTGAGTATATGTCTTGCTCTGACATGCACATGGCTTTTAAAATTACTCTGTAGTCTGAGTGATTTTTAATGGTCTTATTTTCTGTGAAATACTACCTTCACCCTTGCTCACAGGGCTCAGGAGGTCTACTATATATCTACAACTTAATGTTTTGCTCCAGGCATTTTATTTTATTTTGTTGAGATTTTGCATCATCTTGCCATATTTTTCAGAAATCATTCCTTTTTCCTGTCTAGTTATGAATTATGTGACTGATTGATTAGCATCTTCTAATAGTTATTTAGGTAATGTTTAAAAAGCTTAAAGTATGAAAATACAAAAAAGTTGCAAATATGATCTGTTCTCTCTCTCTCCGGAAACTGGCACTAGGGTCCTTCACTGGGAAGACAGAGTGTATCACCATGTCATGCGAGATGTAGAGAAAGGGTAAGAAAAAAAAACCCCACAAATATGTTTCTTTTATATGTTGACCTTTATTTGAGTCAGTATTTGATTTGTTGCCATAAAACTGTAACTGTTTCTTTTTGGCTTTCTTTTTCTGACAATATTGGTTCTGCTTCTGAGTCTGCCTCATGATTCATAATGCTCAATACTTCAAAGAGAGAACAAACCGGCTTTAAAGTTGTTAAACTGTTCAAGCCACGGAAACTGGTCTAACCAATAGTCACCTCCCCAGAAGACTAGGACAGACTCCTACTTTGAAGACTGGGAAGCATTTAGAGTTCTTTGATTTAGTTTTTGGTCCGTTAATTATTTATCAGTATGTTGCTCCCACATAGTTGTAATTTTCTTGGCAGTAATTCTCACATTGATTTCACCATGGTTGGAGTATATGTGTGGTATGATTTTTCATTGTTTGCATTTGGTGATGTTTGTTTTATAGCTTGACATTCATTTAGCTTCCTTGATAATTTGGGCAAAATATGGATTGGTTTTGGGGGGATGTGTGGTGTCCAATAGAGATATAATAGGCCTTTTTTATTTTAACGATGTTTAGTTCTATTTTTTTGTTTGTTTTTTTTTTCTGCATGGTTGCTGTGCATGTTATTGAAAAATGGGTACTGAAGTCTCCAATTATTGTTACAGAAATTTCTTTGGCATTTTGATATATGTCAGTTTTGCTTAATGTAGCTGTTTCTTTCTATTTAAGTGTATTTTCACTTGTGAATGCAATATTTTCCTTTACTGATGTTTCTATAATTTTAAATGTTCCTCTTTGTCTTTACATAAGCATCTTTTGTGTTAAACAATATGTTGGTAGAAATATTCCATCTGATTTACTACTTCTCTGGCTTTTTATTTTATTTTTATTTACTTATGTATTTATTTATTTATTTTTGATGAGTGCTTCCACGGAATACCATTTCACATAGTTCACTTTTAATCTATTGAATTTTGTAGAAAATATGTATTGGGTGATCAATATATACAGTGAATGCTTGAATGTAAATTTTTATTACAGTAAAAGTAACATTGCAGTAAGTCTCCCTTGAAATGGTTCTCCTCACTTTGAATGTACCTTTCCTATCCTACCTCCCACTTTCTGAACCGTTTCTGTAAATCCTCTTTTCTGAAGGTCTTTATGAATCTGATTAAAATTCAGTTAATGCTGCTACTGAGTGCCATCTACTGGAAGTAATTTTTCAGAAAACTATTATGGTCTTTCTTCATTCACTTTATTCATCAGATCTAGGCCCTGTAGGATTTCTGGCTCTTCCTCAATTTCAAAATGAACTTGAAAAGGAAGCATTTTAAATCAGATAAGAACACTGAGGCACAACGACAGTCAAAGACTAAAAACCTAGTCAAATCAAAAGCACTCAAAAAAGGATTTAAAAGCTCAGCAGCACAGCACCTGCCTGACAAGCACAAGGTCCTGAGTTTGATCTCTCTTACAAAAGAAAAATTGCTCTAGAAGTTGGCAGAAACAGTGGAATAAGGATGTTCACAGTGAATGGAAATATATTAAGGTTAATCAATGGCAATATGTCTCTTACTGTACTAAATTTTTAACATATATGCTATTATACAATTACATCTTATAAGTTAGGTTACTTTTATTTTATAATCTGGTCTGACAATCTCTGCCTTTGCATTGAATTATTTAATCCATTCACATTTAATGTCTCACTAATATATTGGCTTTGTGCCTGTCATTTTGTTATTTATTTTGTACAACTCTCATGTACATTTTTTTCTCTTTTGCCTTTATTAATTTACTTTAAATAATATTCACATATTTATTGTAATTTTTGAATTTCTTTAATGTTTTCATGTATTTAAATAAATATTTTCCTTTGCACCAGCTCATAGAATTTGTGTACTAAAGGTAACTTTATTTTCTGATTATATATAGCATTGCTTTTGCTTAAATCTATCTGGAAATTATTAATAACATATATTAAGTTTCTAGTTATTATTTTTTAAAAGAATGAGTAAGTAAATAGGATACAAATTATTCTGTGAAGCACAGAATAATTGTGAAGTCATGTTTTTCTATTATCATTTAACTTTTAATCTTTGGTTATTATCTTGTCTGTTATTCTTTAATGGTTCATAGTTTTTATTTACACCAATATACTGATTAATTATAGATTACCTATTGCTTCTTGTATTGTAACTTTATATTTATTATTATTGGAACATAAAATACAAATGCACCTAAATGAAGTGACCAATGACATTTATGTGATATTAAAGAGTATCAACTTCAAGCACTGTAAATTAAATTCAAAACAAAGGAAAATAAAGTCACTTTTAAAACACAAAACAGTGCCCCCCCCCTCACGTTTTAATCCTGTCCCCGTGCCACTGTGTGTGGGAGGAGCCTGAAGGAGATGAGAGAGGTGTTAGGCAGGCCGTGTTGCTGAATGATGGTGGATTTAACGAGGTTGCAGCAATGAAAGAGGCAAGGAGTAATCAATCAGGTTTTGGATATTTAAAAGTAAGGATAAAAGTATCTATTGACAGGTTAGATTCGGGATATGACTGAAACCAATGAAGAATTATTTCAATAAATTTAATGCTAACAACTAAAGGTGGAGTAGCTATGGGAGGAGATTGCTGGGATTTGGGGATGGGACACTGGGATCTTGGTTTTAACCAAGTTGGTTTGAAATAGTTATTAGACACTTAAACGATGATGTTGAGCGGGCAGTTAGCAAACGGTAGTTAAGATGAAACAACTGATGTGCGTGTGTCCTGGTGGGCATGATCTGCAGAAACGGAAAGCTGACAGTGGGGGAGGCGGTGTTTGCTGGGGTAGGTTCTCAAGGAGGTGAGAAGGCTGGAAGCTGAGGATCGCATCGGAACACGGGAAGTTTATCTGGGAAGACTGGAAGGAGGCAGAGAACAGAGCGGAGGTGCAGAGGGGGGGTAAATATGATGGGAGGAGCGTGTGGAGATTCTCTACTCGCCACTTCAGTTTTTGAGGGTAAAAGGAAGCAAGGTGACAGGCAAATGAGAGCGCAGGTATTGGAGTAGTGTTGGAAGTTTGACGACAAAGAAGCTGTGAAACAATGATCTAGACTAGTGAGACTGCAAGAAGTTGGAAATGATCGCAGAGTTCCCTACCAGCCAGAAGGAACGGTAACTCTCTAAGGTTTTGGAATTTAAACAGAGCTCAGCCTAACTCCAGCCACAGTCATTGGACAGGTGCAGGGTGGGTTAGGCAGGGAACTGGAGCTTTGCCAAGCAAGGAAGACAGAGTGAGAGAGGGTCCAGGGAGTGAGGGGTCTGAGCAGGGGAGCAATTATCATGATGGACCTGGAAAGCTGAGCCGTTAGAGGAGAGGGTGATGACCAGAGAGGGTTGCAGGACCTTGAAAAGGAGATACGATCAACAGATGGGTTCCTTGGGCCAGCAGAATATTATTGGAGCCAGAGTACCAGAGGAAGAAGTACCAGAGTACCAGACATAAGAAGAAGTCGAGGCCCCAGAGCAATATTCTTAAAATGGAGATTGTGTTCTTTGTGTCCTGAGTTCTCAAATCCTATTAAATAAAGGCTTTTGACTAACAAGTAAAATCTATTAATATATGTTATGAATAAAGCCTAAAGTTGCCCCCATAGCTGCATGTTCTATTTGTTACTATTTCCTCAAACACAGTCAGACTGATACAAATGTTAATATATTCCTAGAAAAAAAATACACACACACACAAAACAGAGACTTTCTGATATTAACACTATTATTCATAGTTTTTGCTACATTTGGAAAATATGCAAAAATATCGTTGAGCTAAGTTATATTTATATTCAAAATATAATTTACTGTGCATGGGCTTGGAGATGGATTACGAAAACACTGCAAGTTTTAAGAAGCCTTGATAGCTATATGTAAACATCATAATTTCAGTAACAATAAATTATTCTGATTGTAACACCTGGTGAACTTTTATAACTACTAATTCTCAGAATAACATGAGAATATATAGATTATTTGTGTAAAAAACTCACGTAATACTTTATATGTCAAAAATATTAATAATAGAATTAAATATTCAAGCATAAGCAGCTGCCTTTTACTATAAAGCAATGTGCATTTGCAGCTCCTGTTTACCTTGACAGATACCATTTGTGATTCTCTCAAATGCAGTCTTTTACTGAGATTAGCTCTGTATCATTTCTGCAACTTTTAAAAACTCACACTTCTAAACACTTTCTAAATTGATGTTTTGCATTTACTGTTTATATTAACTTCCTAGATTTTATGAATTTAACTTTATATAAATTCTCTATTTGGCAATCTGCTTATTAAATTTAACTTTGATTTAGTTAAATATTCATAAGGTGATACATGTGCCTGAAGTTCATTGAATTTTATTATGCACTATTATTCCATTTTATTTCATGCAAATATATTTGAATACCATTCCATATTCTCAAATTTTCCTTATATAAATAGTAATTTATTCTTACTTTTTTGTAAGATTTTTCTCTTAAGTGTATATATAAAAGTGAACTTGTTCTTACTTTTTGACTTGTAGATTTCCCTACATATTACAAATAATAATAAAGTTTATTCATTGAAAGTATATGATTTCATAGGCTAGGATATTTTTGAGGAGCAAAAATCTAAAATGATGATATAGTAAAGTTAATCCATCATTACTGCTTTTGCTTTTAAGTTAGGTTTAGTAAGTTTTTCATAATCTCCAAAGTATTATGAAAGTGGTATGTTGTTCTTCAAAAATTTTGAAAATATTTTACATTCAAATGTATCTTTAATATATTTGAGAATTATTTATTTGTATATATTGCCTCAGATTATCATATATTTTGGGTGTTTTTTATATTATATATTTTAGTACTATTTTTGGAATTTTCTAGTCATTAACTTCTAATCTGTAAAGACTTAGTTTCTCAATTTGTTGCCTTGTTTAATCTGTCAGTATTTATGCCAGTACTTGGTATTTTTCTGTTTCTTTTCTGTCAAATAGATCATTTGTCTTAGAGTGTCAGTTATATTGTCTCTTAACAGTTAAAACATTTATACTCCACTTCAGTCTTCTAACTGGCTATTATTGAAATTATGGATATCTTACTAAATTTTGAAGTGAATACATTTGTCAATCCTCTTTTCAAACATCTCAGTGATCTCACATTAAATTACTCCCTTCTATGCCCTACTTACAAAATTATTATCCACTATTTTTTATAGTCATCATTCTGAGGAAATTTCAGTTTTATTGCTGAGATTTAATTAGATTTACACACATTTTACACGTGCAATTTTTCCTTTGGTCACAGACTCTGTGTTTTCCATCTTATCTGTAGGGTTACTCTTTTCTTAAGTGATTTCTTAAAATTTTCAGACAATAGATCATATCTACATTTCTCAGAAATACTCTTGTAGTACCATTCAAGAGTGACAGCAAAGAGAATGAACTCATCTTACATTCAGTCTAGATTGAATTCTGTATATACAATGCTGTGAGTACAGTATGTAAACTGCTGTGTACACAGTAGCTTGTTTCAATTTTTTTACTCATGGAGTATTTCTAATGCACAAAGACTAAATACATGATGTGCAATGGTTTTTATAGATTTTATTTTTTTTAACACTGTAAGTGGTATTGGAGGGTATGTACTATGAAAACTGGAAACAAAAGACAGGAGTTTCAGGGAGGTATAGAAGAAACAAAGCCATTCCTAAGTTAACTGATTTCCTCTGTTTTGAAAGCTCCAATTTCAACAACTGAGCAAGGATTATCCTGTTGCAAATTATTCAGGATGATCAGGTACACTGAATTCTAAGTGTTACTAAATTAAGAATAAAAACATATTATCTAAAAATATTTCTACGAGAATAGAAAAAGGAGTTCATCTGAATCTCATATTCCCAGATTACTCTCCTGTCACTACAGAACGATTCCCTGGAGCATATAAAAAGCCTTTATTGCTCTGTAATACAGGCAAGATGTTTATTTCCTAATATATAAATCAGATGGTGCATCGGCTCTATCTGAATTTGGATGACTCTCCAAATATCAGTCATAATTTTTTTTCAGATAAAACCTTTGTAATTTAATTCACAATTTTGTTGAACTGCCAGTTTAGGGATGAAAACTGATTTCTTCAAATTAATGATAGTTTCTTCCTGTTTATTTTCTTTTAGAGAGTTCTTTCTAAAAAGTTTACCTCCAACTCCCACTGAAAAATCAGAAAGTGGTTTGAAGATTTGAAGCCATATTTTGACCTTAACCCTCTGAGAGTCAATTCATTCACTGCTAATACTAAATATGTAGTTTATAAATCGAGAAGCTTCACTGAGTTTATGCAAAGCATCTGGTACCTGAAAGCTATCTGTGTCACATTTGTTCATGTACTTTTCCCTTTGGATTCACGAATTTTTAGACTCTCAATTTTAATTATTTATTTCTAAACCTAACTTTGTTGAACCAGGTAGTTTATTGCTTGGAATATTTTTCATGAGAAAAATTAAACGTTGTTAAAAGATCAGAAAACTTTCAGTTACTTAGCAAAACCGCGTATGTTACCTCTCTGGGGGGGGAAAGACTCCGTGGCCTTAGCCTGAGAACTTCACAGTGAAGACAGAAAACAAGGGTGATATACTTTATGAATTCCAGGGCCATGAACCATGGTAAAGACCCAAGTATGTTCAATCCCTGGGCTGTGAGAACAGTGTGTGTAATTCCCAGACAGGCTTCCCTGTTAGTGAGGTATATGAATATCATTATTTTATGTATCATGATTGTTTCTGTGGTTGTTGGCAGCTAGAAATTGATAAGGGAGATTCTCGAGGGCTGTTTCATAGCACATCTTGAAGTTCTTATTTGTTACAAAAAGCGAAAATGTAAATCTGTTTGGGGAAAATATATTTTCCACATTTTCTTTGATTGCATGGCAGCTTCTTACAGAAAAATATATATAAGTTCCCATCCATGGTATTCTTTGATTAAAAAATTAGATATGTGAGTATGAGAAGAGACTTCTGAAACTTCTGTGTTTTCCATTCCCCTAGGCTGAAGAAAGTAATTAAAATAACTTTCCTTTATGGCTCCATTTTAATATAAGACATACAGTCAGTGAGAGAGACTCATTTTTGGTAGAGAATCGAAGAAATTTCACTTCAAATCCAAAGTGTGAATCAATAATAAGGACAGCTAAGGTATCTGGAGAGAGAGAACGAGCAGGAAATGCGAGGCACTGACTGAAGAAAAGGACAGTTAAAAAAAAATCTGGAGCCCTTCGTGGTAGTTTTATGCATTGTGAAAATGTGATGGCCCTTAATTCAGTGTCTAGGGAGAGATAACAAAATCTCTTCAAATGTGCGTTAAGGTCCATATATTTCAGGAATAGCATGGAAAGGGAACTGTGAGATAAAACTTCATGATTCTAGTTTTACAGTACATGAGCTGAAGTTAGAGATTGCATGCCTTTGTTTCTCTGTCTACTTCATCTTTTTTCCTACTATTTTCTCTCATTTCCATCTTTAATATTCTCCTTTACCCTATTCTCATTTTTCTCTTTAGTTTGATGAATATAAACACATATACAGGCATGTAGAAGAACTCTACAACACATTTTGGGCTTAAAATAGTGACTTTGTTTTTACACTCAAACATCTCCTCTAAAAGAAATGCTTCTTGAGCAAAGAAAATGTTTATCAGCTTTCTCAGATAAACAGTAATTAAGGATCAGATCAGGTAAACAGAACTGCATTCCATACCTGGCAGGCTCATAATGCATTAGACACATAAAGCTGAGAATTTTAATCTGGCCTAAGAAATGCATGCAATGTTTAAAAAATTTTATCTTGAAAATGCTGTGCTGCTTCAGGTAATTCAATATAATTCAAATGGAAATGCTTCTAAGGAAAGTAAATATAGCTTCTTTTATCAAGTGCCAACTTTTTGTTTCCTGAGAAGCAAAACTGAAGGCAATTTTCAGTTTTTGTGTTAAAAATTGTTGGCACAGAAAAAAAAAATCTTTCTCTTTAAATTAGGCTCATTCACCTACAACTAGTTCATTTTTAAGTAAATTACAATAAGATAGATATTACCAAGTTTAAATTACTAAATTAAGCACAGTGTGATAGACAATATTCTAGACCTGGGGTGTCCAGATGTTTATTGTAGCTTCTAGTTCACCTAGAATGAAGACAGAAAATAACTTGAGTAAGGAAATATGTAAATAAGCTAATTTCAGGTTAACAAGTAGCATGAAGGGTGCACACTGGATTGAGGTGGAGAAATTTAGGACAAAGCACATGGGTTTGATAGGGGAAAGACATGGAAAAATCTTTCATTTATCTGGATAATGGATAGGACCGTGATCATCTAATTACCAACTAAGACTGAAGAGAAAAAACACACATGACTTTTAAGGACAATAATGCAGTTAGAAAGTAAGTTAGTTTATGGAATTACCAGTGGTGGGGCTGAGTTGAGAGGTGGTTTGGTTTCTTTACGCATAATGATTTTAAAGCAAAGGGATCCAGTTGTTTCCCCTGCCAAGATGCAAGCAGGAAAACTGCAGACAGGTTTTTTTATGTTTTGTTGATGAGCCAAATTCAGACTCTGGAATTTTAAATATTTTTTTTCTTATGGATGTTTATACTGTGAATGTGGAGGTATATAAAGAAATAATATGAACAAACACAAAAAAACTTAAGTAGGAAATTATCTTGGATTTTGGTAGATGACAATTTGAGGAACAACATCAACATACCTGGTAAAATAATCATTTGCTCTATTTCATTTTATAAGTTTTAAAAAATATCATTACATTGTTTCTTTAATCTTTGAGAAAATGAACCAAGTATTGAAAATATAGGACAGTAAATAACTCAATAAATTATAGAACTTTGTCAAGTGATGTGAAGAAGCCTGTGAAATGCCAGTCTCCACATTTCTCAGCAAACAAGAAAATCCTGAAATCCATGTCACAAAGGTTGTGATTTGAATTTAAAGCCAGGAATTGATACATTCAAGTCCTCTTAGTGGTATCGGGAGTTTTCTCATCTTTCCTCTCTCTTAAAGCAATATAAAATGAAAAAAAAACCACTGAAATAATACAAAACTATTCAAATAAAATGCACATTGCCTTTCAAGAAATTATAGGTTGGTGTAACATTTATGGTAGAATTATCCAATTACATACAATTATTTGGATTCTTACACAATGTGAAACTTTAATAATAATTCTAAAGGGAATAGTCATGAGGCACAGCTGAAACAACAATAAATATAGACTATGGATATATTTTTTTCTATTTTCTTTCTGACCTCATAAGGAAACAATGAACTCCAGGTATGATGTAGGAGTTCTCAAGTGTTACATGGTATTCTTTTTTTTTTTTTTTTTTTTTTTGTGCCAAAGATCCAACTCACAACCTCACACTTGTCAGCCTGTCAGGCAGGTTCTTAAGCCACTGAGCTAAACCCGGCCTGGCCTACATGCTACACTTACTTAGAAAAAAATAGTTACTTTTGATCAGGAAACATTCTTTTAGCATATCAACAGCTTTTGTGACATTCGAAGAAAATATTCCTATTTTCTTCAATCTATGGATCACAGGTTTCTTGGCTATAAAATCATGTTAATTAAGTTTTGAACACTCTTTTAGTAAACAACATGCTAGTTCTTTTGACAGTGTTGTGATTCTCAATTTACATTCCAACTACTGCCAATATCTCCTTTACATATTCATCTTCATTATCTTTGTACAATGCATCTTTAAATTTTTCAGCAAAATTTCTTGGAAAAATAAAAGTCCTAGCACCTTCATGACCACTTGGTTGCATTTGAAACATAATAGGAATCCAAAAGCATTGTCATAAAAGGTGTTAATAGCTGTCATACTCCTATTCAGACCTTTTACCAGTATATTTCCAGCTCAATTAATTTTTTTATGCATAGTCATTTAAACATTCTAAAGACAGTATACTATATTCTTAAAGTCAAAGCTATTAACTTTCTGGGCAGTGATTCTCCGTAGGTATTGCATTCATTAGAAACACAAAATAAGTTTACAGAAATATTTATTTATTCTGTGTGTTGTTGTCTGTAACAGTCTGATCTTCCTTTAATTCTAACAATAAAATTACAATTTTTTCTTACAATATATTCATGTAAAAGTGGTATGAAAATGGTATTTTACAGAATTGTATGAATTAAAATAGAATGTCATTTTTGTTTCTTTGAAATTGAACAACGTTTTATTATGTATCTCATAGCAACTAAGATGGACACCAGAAACTATTGACCAATAATCCTAGATTGTACTGGTGTGCAGTTCCTCCCAGTACAATCTAGAATTGTATCATTTTTCAGGTAGTCTGTTGGCCACACTTGTATAGATTTTTATTCAATATGCTTCTAAAACAATAACACAATGGTAGTTCTTTCTCTCCAATGTTGAACTACGGAAAAAATTAATTCCCTTTTTAATGTACTTTGCCCATGCCATTAGGTTGTCTAGATGTGTTAGGGCTAAATACTTAGCACAGTGTTGGTGGAATAATGTTTCTTTAATTTTACAATTAATTCTTTTACTTATATCCTAAAATCAGTGGGATTTAAAGGTAGATAGAATAAAGTACTATAGTGAACTTTTGAGTCAATGCAGACTGGTGGTGAACTGGAACAACTTTTGGTCCTTGAATTATAAAGCTAGAAATTTGAGTTGTACAAATCTGCAAAACTTCTGAGATTTTATGTGATATGCGGCAAATACATGTGCTACACATAATGTTTTGCATATTGGTGGCAGATTAGTTTCTTTGGTCCAAAACAAAAGAATAGTTTTTTATTCTCAACAAACACGAAAGCCTTAATATCAAGAGTTATGTACGCTTCCCCCAAGCTCCAGTCACTTCGGGGTGATGGAATGAGAGCCTGTAGCACTTGCCCAGGCTGTGTGGATTGTTTCATAAAGGAGAAATTCTGATCATATGCACTTTGAATATTTTATTATGCAAGTAAATCTCTGCTGTTTCTTCCAGAGGGTACATGTTTTTCATTTTCTAAACGTAAGGAAATGTCCCTTTATTTCTGCAAGAGATATTATCTTTCAAGGCAATTCTCTCCATAGTCATTCTTGAAAAGGTTTCACAGAAGAAAAAGCAGGAAATGTCTTATGTGCAAATCAAATTTGTGAAAGGCTTATGGAGATTTTTCTCCCAAAACTATCTACCTTTTTTTAATATTGCTCTGATTTCTGGAGAATTTTCCAACATTATGTCACACTGTTGGGACACTCTAATATTTATGGACAGAGAGTGAATAAAATCCATTAAAATTGAGCATTTCATGGCTAGTTGTATGATTTTGTGAATTACTCACCCTAGAATGAAAAATATTAAATCAGTAATCCCTACAGAAACTTTGCTGATTAAAAACAATAATCTTTAGAGAGATCTTTGCATTAATCTATTAATGGTGTTTCTCGAAACAGTTGAACTTTTCTCATGATTATCTTTTAGGTGTAAGTCATCATATTTTAGGAAAGGATGGAAGACAATGTCTTGTTCCTGCAGGTAGGTATAATCCCAAAGTAACATATACTGTCTCTGCAAATGATGTGTAAGGAGTTCTCGCATTTTTACAGAGGTGTCTGCATCACTATGGGATGTTTAAAAGCCATATGGTCGACTGAGTGGTTTATAAGTAAAAACAACAAAAAATATTTCATACGTTTCTAGAGGCAGGACCCTCCATGATGGAGACTTTCGCAGATTTCTTGTTTGATGAGGGTTGCCTCTTGGTTGAAAGATGAATTTGCTCTGGAAGCGTCTTCACATCTTGGAACAAAGGAGTTTGCTGAAGTCTCTTTTTTAAGGTCAGTAATCCCATTCATGAGGGTTCTACCCTCATATCCTAATCAACTCCTAAAGTTCCCAACTTTAAATAACATCACATGATGGATTAAGTTTCAGTATATGAATTTTGAGATGAAATGACATTCAGTCTCTGCAAAACAGGTCATTTTATCTTGAACTTAGGGTCCATTGATTAAGCTTACATCTAGGTATGAGATATGGTCTTACCACAGAAATCATCTCAAATAAGTAACACTAACTATGCTAATATTAACCAGAGATTGATAGGAGACTCTCAATATTAGTGTAATAACATAGGCCGAGGATTTACCTCCCTTTTAATCATGGGCAAAAGAATACATCCTCATCCATAATTAAGAGTCCTTGTCCTGCTTAGGGACACACTGTCTCACTCTTATATGATAGCCATCAGTCAAAAAAGTAGCCCATAAATCAGTTCTCGGGGAACCCTCCAACTCATGTTTGGGCTACGAAACACTGGAAAAAAGTCTGCAGGTAACATTTGGCTTCAGATCAACTAATTATCTACTTGATCATATGGGTTGCACCTCAAGGACAATTATAACAGAGTGATTGATGGGAAAGCACATGTGGAGTTCACACAGGATGTGACTCAGGATTAGCTGTCGCACACACCCAGCAGCATCCCTCTAAGACTGGACTCTGGACTAGAAATAGTAGATACCTCCATCCCTGCACTCCAGGTTGGTGCCTACTCCCTTTATGAGCAAGTTTGTTCCACTTGGCCCCTACAATTACCTCGATAAATTATGCTTGCTTGCCTGTTTGTACCTGTGTGACCTACCTCATTCTTTTTGCATAACACATGAGAAACTTGTCCCTTGGAACCCAGTAGCACCCTGGCTCCTACACAATAATAACAGTATTACCAGTTTTATTATTACTAGTTCAAAATATTAGCACGTATTTTCTCATTTACCATTTGCAGAATACAAAGAAGTCTTTTCATTCAACTGAATTCAGGTAAAAACATTGATTTTAAAGGATGAGCATCACTAATCTAGGTACAAATTTGTTAAGCAGAAGGCTAATATGTTAATACCATTTTTCTGGGCCATAATATTTTTACCACACAGTGTTAGAAAGTAAAATACATGAAAATAAAAAGAAGAAATGAAATAGGTGTGCAGGAAGAATTAAGTCTCAGTACTATTTAAAAATTTAAAGTTTAGAACTGGAAGCCATGCTGTCTTTAAATTTCAACTTGATTGTATAGGACAAATAATCTGTAATTTTTTGTAATTACACAGAAAGCAAAATTTTGTAGCATAGGTGATTTAAAGCTTTAAACTTTAGGCATAGCAATTAACAAAACTACTCTTTCTGAAACTGAGGTACTCTAAAAGAATCTCATTACAAGCAATGTTGTACAATGAGTGAGGTATGTTTGTGTTGTACCTGACTACAAATTTCTAAAATTCTCAGTTCATTTTGAAACCTCCTACCCAAACTAATACAGATTTGAAGAATTTCCATCTAATTTTCCATCATCTGCCACTTTAAAACCTTTTAAATTAAAGAGCGGCATTCATTATGATGCCACAAGGTGTTCGGAAATCTCACATTTTCTAAAAAAGATGTCAGATTAATCTGCGGGATCATTTTCAGTTTATTTCTGATTATAGAACTCTTTTTGTTTCCAAAAATGTCAGGGCTGGTTTAGCATCAGCAATAGTAGGAAATGAACATATATCTCTTACAGATGGAAAAACTCTTTTATGGATCTTTTATTTGTATATAAATCCAGCACCCTCTAGGGAGAGACACAAGTCCCTCGAAGGGCCCCATGTGTACAATTCTGCATTTGATGCTTGAATTTAACTGACAGATGTGTAAAACCCACAAATAATTGAACGACTCCCTACTGACTTCACAGCTGTATTGTAGAAGCTGAAGAGTGTGAATTACTGCAGGGACAGCCAGCAAAAAGCTGCATAACTTCACCCATAGCCCCAAGAAAGACTCTCATTTGTAAATGTGAGCTTGGATTTATGCATTCAAAATAACTTTTTCATGAAACATCCTTTTTCAAGGTATAATATTTAGCCCAGGAATTGATCATAAAATTCTTAATGTTTGTGCTATGATAATTATAGAATTAAACTCATAGGACCAAATTAGCATAAATAGGATTTTCTCATTGCTTTCAGATTGTATTTTCTTTATTGCTCATGTGTCTTTATAAAATAAAATAGTTTCAAGACTGTTTGAATAAAACCAGGAACTCAACTCAACTATGTCTTGTTTAAAATTCCTATTTATTCAAATTTGAAAATTTCCAAAATAACTGAAATTAATTCAAAATTTTGCTTTATAACTTGTGATCATTAATCATGATACATCAGATTGAATGGAATAATAAGTGCCTAGCAGATTAGTACAGCACACTTCTGGGTGTGTATAGAGGAATGAGATGAGGGAAATTAACCTATGGGGAAGACCTGTCCCCAGTATGCATGGTACCAACCAATAGACTTGGCACCTAAATGGGCTAAAAGAAGGGGAGGTTTCACAAGAGCTCCTGTCTTTACTGTGGACTATATAGCGAGCTTCCAGGCCTTCCACCTTGGACTGGTGCTGATGATGCACCTATCTCTTTTCTTTTTTTTCCACAAGGAACTGAACTCAGGACCTTTCACTTGCCAGCCAGGTGCTTGTGCAGCTGAGCTGTATCCCTGGCTGGTACTATATATTTGATCACTCTCATTCTGTGTTTCCATCTTGACTGAGCAGTTACTGGATCCTCTTGCTCTCCAGCATGCAGCCGGCCATGGTGAATTCCTCCTCCTCTGATCCTGTAAGCCTATAATAAATCCCTTTACACTTTTTTACCAAGCAACACAGTGCTGGCCTTCCTTAGAACCACCCTCCCAAGTCCAGGTTTAAACATCAGAAAGCTCCTAGCGGTGAAATACCCAGAATGACCCATGAGGAAGTATGTTACATTCCCAGTGAACTTGCATTTTCCAATTTTACAAGCAGAGGTCAATAAAACAGATATAGGTAAGAATTTTAAGAGTGTGGGATAATGGGGGTAGAAACATAAACCAGGATCTGGATGAATCTTTGACATGGGCACATTAAATAGAGATTCTGGATCTAAGATCACAGTTCTTGTAAATAATGTTGGTGCATATTAGGTTATTTGATTAGTTGGTTGAAATATGGATCAAAAGAAGATCCTTTTTGAATGAACTGAAGATACCTGATATTCCTTGTTTTAAGGTTGATTCTACCTCTTGGTAAAGGATTCAATTGTCAGTAAAATATTTTGGGATACTTATTATAAAGTAAATACACTTAGGTTTTCCCATATGTATAAAGTGAAATCTTTCATGATTATATGGTTTTTTTTTATTTGTGAGGTTCTAAGGTGTCCAAATAGTTGTGTTTTTTAGCCTCCTTAAATTCTTTATCAATTTAGAGCCCAAAAGACAAAGCTAACTGATGATTGTGTTAAACATATGGGTTCTTTAAATGGAGGATGCTTATATACTGAAAGTGGCTTAGTGTAATATCTAAATTAGGGCTCTTCCTAGCCAATCATCCAATTTTAAGACCTTGAGGAAATGACTTAAGGGATTTTTGAGTTTGAATATTGGATACACATTTTGTAAGTTATACCCCTAGAGTGAAGAAGATATATTCAACTAAATTCCCAGATATGAGTACTTTAAGAACTGACTGAATCAATCATAAAAATGTGGACCTAGTATTTATCATTATCAAAACTACTTGAATATTCAGATATATCTCGATCATTTAAATTAATTTTTAAAAGATTTTGGATTGATACACCCTCTGGTGCCTAGAAGTAGCAAATGTGAACAGTCTAGATGAAAAGGGTCCAGATTCAGGTCTCTCAGAATTTTCCCAGAAGAACACCAGTGTTATCAGGAGTAAAATTAGCCTCTAGGGACTTCACATATTAGAATTTACATGGAAATACAATTACAATGTGTACTTAAATAGCTGAATAACTATGAGGTTTTTATTGTCAACCAGTGATAAAAGTCAAAATGATTTGGAAGTCTGAGAAAGAAAATATTGCTGCTTTAGAAATGAAAACACCATTCAAAACATAAATTAATGAATCATTAATTAGATTAACTAAAGCTTGAAATTGATTCAGTAGAAAATAGATATCGACATGACAATTAGAATGAAACAATGAAAATATGATAACTGAAATACAATTTAAGACCCTGAAGCAGAGAATGAGAAGATATATGTCCTATCTAATCATGGGATATCTCTCTTGTAGGACCCTGATTTGCTCACCAAGAGCCTGGACATTCTGTCCTTGCATACTACCTCTTTCCAAACTCTCTGTTCTTTCTTTTGGCATGCTGATAAAGCTGAGAGGTACAATATATGTTTGATCAAAGTCTAAACTCACTTATTACTTGAAAAATTCTAGTAGTAATGGAAAGAAATGTCCTTAAAATGATTGGAGCCAAGTACAATAACCCTACAGGGAAACTTTTCCTCAAAGATTAGAAAGAAGCCAGAGATATCTACTGTAACTGAATTAGCCTTTACTGAAACACCAACATGAATAATGAGACAAGAATAAGAAAACAATATAGGAAGATCATAAAGATATATAAATATTCATTATTTACACAGTATATTATTTTCTGCTAGCAAAGCTAAGAAAATGTATCAACAAGAATCAGACTTTAGTAAGTTGTGAGGTCCAACCCTAACATATTGAAGACAATCTAAGACTTTGTAACAGCAACAAATCAAAATATAAAATTATATCATAAAATAACAATGATACAAATTTTATCTATAGAAATAAATTTATTTTTATGCACTCATACAAAGGTCTATCTGAGATTTGTGCTGTTTGTGCACAGGGGTATAGATATAATACCATGAATATACATATATATATGCATTTTATATATGTAATATACATGTAAATGAAGCTGATCATAAATTAATGTCACACATCACAAAATAATATCTTGATCAGAGATGTATTGGATGTATAGTAATACTTCCATAAGACAACAATGGAGTGTTGGTGCACACCTTTAATTCCAGTACTCGGGAGGCTGAGGTAAGAGGAGTGTTGTGAGTTCGAGGCCGGCATGGACTACAACACGAGTGCAAGGCCAGCCTCAGCTATGTAGTGTGACTCTACCTCAAAAAACTAGAGCTGGGAGTTTGGCTCAATGATTTAAGCACCAGTCTGGCAGGCGCAAGGTGGTGAGTTTGATGCCCAGTGCCGCAAAAAAAAAAAAAAAAAAAAAAAAAAAAAAAAAAAAAAAAAAAAAAAAAAAAAAAAAAAAAAAAAAAAAAAAAAAAAAAAAAAAAAAAACAATGGAACTGAAAGATTCCTACTGTCTAGTGCTGTCATAGTCATCTTGTTATCATAATCCAAAGCATTACTCACCTGCAACATTACATAAGTTCATCATGCTTGTTAGTGATAATAAATGGCTTTGATACTGATTAAAGTGTTTAGTATACATTTCATCCATATTTTGGAATGAACTTCTACTCATTAAAAATTATTCACTGTAACACGGTATTTCCTACTACACTGGTAACTCATACTCACCACCTCTCTCATTTTTTTTTCTTTTGTGGTAGGGCCTTGAATTCACTATTTAGCTCAGGCTGGCCTTTGATTTATGGCAATCCACCTGCCTCAGGCTCTCAAGTGTGAGAATTATAGGCATGCACCACTATGTCTCACTCACCTTGCCTCTCTTTCTTGCATCAAGACCATGTGCTATATTTGTTGTAAATAGCATCTAGATTTATGCACTTACATTAAAGAAGAAATGGTCTATGTGAAGTAGGAAGTGTAAGATAAGACTAAAAGCCATAAAAACAGTAGGACTCTGTTTCTTACTGTCTCTGTCCCTGACAAAACAACTTGTGAGCAAGAGAAGCTTTTACCCTTTTTGTTGGTTCTATGTATTCTCTTGGGCTGAGAAGAGGAAGTAGACCTAATTAATGGGTGATGGATGTATAAAGTGAAGAAGTTGGTTCACATCTCATGCCAGCCAAATGAGCCTGTAGGTGAACCACGCGGTGAACTAGTGTCTGCCTCCTGCATTAACATTCACAGCCTGTGACTTCGCTTCTTTCTGAACTGCAACCCCCCTCAAAAAAACTAAAACAAAACCTTATAGCTAACTCTAACAGGGAAAGAACTACAGAAAGATGAACTAGAAAAAGAAGAAGAGGAAAATGATAAGGAAGAGGAAGACAAAGAAGAAGGTGAAGAAGAAGAAGAAGAAGAAGAAGAAGAAGAAGAAGAAGAAGAAGAAGAAGAAGAAGACAAGCAAATATAAAAGCTGTAAAGTAAGATAACTAAGTTAATCAAGCAAAGACAAAATGAAAATTTAAAATACCTGCCATAGCATGCAGAATGTATTTCCAGGACACACAATAACATGTATTAAAATCTAAAATATATGTGCTTACATGTGCAGTATCTAAATATCCCAAAATGAAACTTGTCAAGTGATAAAGTGAAGCAATCTGTAGAGAAGGAAACAGAAAGTCAGCAAATGTTTGAAAATACAGTCAATTTTATACTTTCAAGTTAATGACATAGAAAATTTGTGCTGACCTAACTCATATCACTAGCTGATATTAAATAGTGTGATAAAATCAAATATTGTATGAGGAACTATTGGAAAACTCAAAAAGTATTAAATTGGAAAAAAATTCAATAAGCCCTAAGGGGAAATGTGAATAATATCTAGAAAAGTAAAATACTGGCATAATTTTGGTCTAGCATTTTTATTCCTAAGTATATGCCCTATAAAAATCATAACATTTATACAAAAAAGATGTGCAATTTAATTATTTTAGCATTATTTCTATTTATAAACATTAGCAAAGCACAATAACCTGGAAAAAACAAGAGGTGTGCTCCAGTTACATAATAGATTTTTGTGGAATTCCAATATATTTGTAGATGTATCAATATGTAAATCACCAAACATAATATTAACCAACAAAATATACGTATAGAGAGAATATATCATTCATATAAGCAAAGCATGTAATAAACTGTATTGTACCATGTATTCATAAAACGTGGATTTTGCGTGTATCTATCTAGTAACTCAAGTAAACAACCAACGTGAAAAGAGAAACTATTGTTCTTGATATGTGGGCTTGAATTAGACAACTGAAAATAACGCACTTCAAATTTTAAGTTTTACTTTAATTGTTTTTGAAATATAAAAAACATTAATTTATCAATTATATTCAATTTGTGATATGTCGGGCTTTTTCTGTACTTGAACAGACTTCAGAAGCTTGCGTTAAGTGTTGACTATGAATAGCAAAGGACAAGCTGTGTCTGTTTTGGGCTTAAATTCAATTCTAAATAAGATAAACAAAGTTAAACCATTTATGATGATTAATTCAGTGTACAGAGCATTAAAAAATATACTCTTGCGTCCAACTTATCTTCCATACCTTTTCAGAAGAAAAAAATGAGAAAAATGAGTGAAAGAACAGATTACTGGCTTTAGGCTTTTGATCAATAGCTCTCCTATATTACCAAGACTCTGTACCCTATGAAAGATATTGTTGGTCTGAACTCTAGACTTTCTGATTCAGTAGCACTGAAGTGCAAGAATTTGCATTTCTAGGAGATTCCAGGTGATGCTGCTCCTGCAGACCTAGGCATCATCCTTTGAGAATAACAGCCTGGACTCAACCTGAACTACATCTGGAGCTCATTAGAAATACAGAATCTCAGACTCCAGCCCACATCTGACAGAGCAGAAGTCACAGTTTTCTATTATTTATAACTGTGTTTTTTAAAATATAACTTTATTTTATAATAATTAGACTCACAGAAATACTGTTACAATAAGAGGGAGTTTCCACGTATCTCACATCCTGTGATATATTAGAGTGATACACTGTGGTCACATCCATATAGACATATTGCTACATTATTAACTAAAGTACACACCTTGTTCAGATTTTCTTAGAATGTATGTAAGGTTATTATTGTCTTTCAGAGTTCTATACATGAGGGTATCATATTATCCTGAGTCTTCATGTCTCCATGATATCTTCATGGCTGTGACAAACTTTCTTTGGTTGTGGTGACCTGACAGCTTAGAGGAGCATGGGTCAGGTACTTCGCAGTGTTTCCTTGATATGGTTTCTACTTGCTGCTTATCTCACCAGCAAACTGGGGAGGGTTTATTCATGCCTTTGTGGGAGGAAACCACAGAAAAATAGTGATCTCTCCCTCAGAGTGCATTAAGGCTATATATTAGTAACATAAAATTTTGCTCTTGATAGTAATCTTGATTAGCTGCTGGGATGTTGTAATTTTTTTTTTTTTACTTTAGAGTTAGTCTTTTTATTTTCTCCTTTGGTAGTATAGTGTTGCTTCATAGAATGAAGTCTTTTTGTGCAGCTTGTGCATAAAAGATGGGGAATTGTCATGGCAGAGTATCTACATACTTTGCCCATAATGCATTTGCCTTCAGAGTTTGAACTTATGGCACATATTTCTAAAATTAGCAAAAAGGGTTTTAGAATGATTTTGTGTATGCCTGGCAATCTCATGAATTTTATTTTCAGTGGCTCCAAGAATTATGGAAAACTGATCTGTGTAAGCTCACACTTTAGAGTTTGTGACTATTATATGTATTTAAAACAATATTTAGATTGAATGCCTATCTCTTTTTTAAGTGAAACTTAATTAAAACTTAATGATTCCTTCTGAAAATTTACCAGTTTAGCAAAACCCACTGTATCAGCTGCAACCCAGATAATAAAAGCTACAACTCACACAGTTCAAAATCGTCTGCCAAGGCCCACCTGGTTGCAAATGCAAAACCAGCTGTGGTTTGTTTGCTCTCACAGTTCATATCCAGATTTTCCAGCCAATGCATCATTAGTTTTCAATTTTTTTGGTTCCACTTTATCACTCCTCCACTCAGCTGGTTTGTCACTGTTAGAGCACAATGATGTGAAATTTAAAGAGTCAGGACTATTCAGACTTTGTGGAGGATAAGAAGGTCTCTTCTAGTCACAACACCAGTTGGAGAATTTGGGAAAACTTACCCAGTGTTCTAATGCAGATAAGTAGACCAGTGCTTTTGTTCCTTTCCTAGGTACGGAAGTGGATCTTCCCACAGCACTTGCTATATGAAGAAAAAAAAAAAGTTCAAGAGAGTTTATTTATCTCATCAGTGATACAGCAGAATAACTTGCCAATACTTGCTTCTGGTGTTTTGATATAATTAATCTCACATACATTAATAAACACATATGATCATTTAAAATGAAGAAATGCAAATCAGGGTGAAAACAAGAAGATTCTTCCCATTCCTATCACAGTGAAGGCTGGATTGAGGGAAAAAAAGTCTGTATTTTTTAAGGCAATACAAAGCAAAGTAAGGGGAATTAAATAATGAGTACTTTTTTCATAGTGTAAAAATTAAATATCATTATTAAAGCACTTAAGGATATTTAACAAATTTACTTATGATATTTAAAGTTAAAATTAAGGAATTGTTCATAAAATATAAGAGCAATACAATTAGTAATGAAAAATTACATTAAAAGTGACATACTTAACACATTAAAAATTCATAAATCTTTTCCTTTGCCTCTTTCTCCAAAACAGTGTTAATCCAGAATAAAGATGGGGAGTGGCAGGAAACCAAATATTGAAAAGCATTGTAATTCTATAATTTCACTCAGACACAGACATAAATGGTGCTATTTCTAAAGATCAGTTGGCATTAAGAAAAAGAAGTTATCTGTATGTAAATGATACAGGGAAGAAAGTAAAATAAGTGAAAACATAAATGTCTTTATATACACGTAAACACAACAAACATATATGATTGCCTAAGCATGTATTTATGTGCATATATATGAACAATTATGAGTCATTTCACTATGTGGCACATTTTGAAAAGTGTGGTGGCTGATTTCATTATTGTGTGAACATAGAGTATACTTTGAAAACTATAGCTGTTAAGAAGCAAATATATTACAAAGTCTCAGTGCAATAATCAGACACCTAATCATAAGACGTGCGGAGCTTAAGTTGGTTCCTATGGCATATTTTTATACAGTAAACATTTCATTTAATTTCAAAGTGTATAGTTTTTTCACTGTCAACAAGTTTGATATTGACGAACGCAAAGTTTGATCAAAGAAATGATGAGTGCTTAATTTTTTAAAATTACAATAAAAATTGTCATTAATTCCTCTCAGAATACTTCCTTCTCACTTCAAACACATTTATTGCATTTCTCTTTCCACTTTCAGAGGCAGTTGTAGATGTCTTCCACCATAATTATCTTCAGTTTCACTATTGTGGCTACGTTGATGTCCTGAATAGATTTAAAATATTTACTTCTCATGGTCACTCTGACTTTGAGGAAGAGATCAGAGCCATACAGTAGCCCAGGCTGGGTGAATAAGACAGATGAAGATGCACTTTAATAGGTTTACAATCCTGCCTTCTCTTTGAATGGCACTCAGCAGCAGCATTCACCATATTTTTTGATGACAAATTATAAAGACACTCAGGAAAATGGACTCCCAAAACTCCCTTAGAAAATGATGAGAATGATGAGATAAATGGGTGAGAAGAGAGAAGGGTATTTTGTAGGCATTAATGGGATTGTATTTTTTACTGTAATACAGTTTTTTAAAAATTTAAACACTCAGCATACATGTTGACCATACTCGTAAACTGGTAACTTCATCAAGTATTATACATTGTACATAATTTTATGTGCTATACTTTTATATTACTGAAAGCACGGTGAGTTTTTTGTTTTGTTTTTCTTATATTCTTTCTGTTCTTCAACTCTTCCATTGTTCTTTTCTTATAAATAATTCTTTTTTACATACCTTACAACTTTGGTTCACTTTTTGGGGAGGAGGGGTCTTTTAAATTTTCAGTGGTTACCTTGGGTATTACAACTAAAACCATATGTTTATAATAAGCAAGTTTGAGTAAATCAAATTAGTTTCAATACTATAAAAGCAACCTATTCCTATACATCTTCATCTATTCTTTATATTGACTATCATATTTTTGTGTGAATTTCTTTGATTTTGTCTTTTTTTTTTTTTTTTTTTGTGGCACTGGGGATTGAACTCACAACCTCGCGCCTGTCTGATAGGCGTGTAAGCCGCCTAGCCAAACTCCCAGCCTGGTTTTTTGAGGCAGGGTCGCACTGTGTAGCTGAGGCTGGCCTTGCGCTTGCGTTGTAGCCCAAGCCGGCTTCAAACTCACAACGCTCCTCCTACCTCAGCCTCCCAAGTGCTGGGATTAAAGGCATGTGCCACCACACCCGGCTTATTTAGCTTCTTTGGATTAGCAATTAATATCGTTCATCAATTTTTGTAGTTTTTAGGTCATTATGTTTTTAACTATAGTTTTTGTCACTTTTTCTTCTTCTCATCTTCAGACTCACAACATGTATGTTTTACTCCATTTGTTGCTGTCCCACAAGTCCCCTAGTGTTGATGCACGTTCTTTTTCATTTATTTTGTCTTTCTGCTGCTAAGAAGATATAACTTTGTCTCAAATTACCTTCACTGATTCTGCTTCCTATTCAAATATATTGAAACTTTTCAGGGTAATTTGCTTTTAGTTTATTTTGCAACTCCAGAATATTACTTTCTTAACTTATATATAGGGTCGCTGAAAATCTCATTTTGGATATGAATAAGTTATTAAGTTTCTTTTTGATTTTCAGATCCTTGCACATATCTAAGGCAGCTTATCTAATCTCTGTGTGAAGCAGGCGGATTAGCTCCGTGATAGTGCTCGCTTAGTATAAGTGAGGCTGTGGGTTCAATATCGAACAGAAAAAAAAATTTAAAAATAATTAAAGTCATTGTCCAGTAAACACCTGTAGTTCTTCATAGGCGGTATTTATAAATCCTACTTTCCCTTTGAATGATTCTTACATCTATATTTAATTACCTGTGTTTTTGTTTATAGTTTGTATAGGAAAATTTGAATATGTTACTTTGGTAACACGGTAACTTCGAATGTCCTACTTCCTGAGGTTTGATATTATTGATTGCTGAAGGTTACCATTGGTTCAGTCAGCATTTTTAGAGTTTATCTTGATTTTCAGAATGTCATGCAAAGTATACAGGAATGAGTACTTCTAATTTTTATGGACTGACCCAGTGCTGGGACCCTGGTTTGACACATAGCCAGGTCATTTGCAATTGTGTCTCAAATTCATCTTGACTCTCTGCCAACACTGGGCCTGGGGGTCGGTGAGTGATGAAACTTAGCCTTCTGTCTTCTAAGATTATGCTTTATAATGGACCTGCATGCTGCTTTTTTAATTTCTCCATATGCAAAAGCACATATGATCATATGATGCCCTAATTGGCAGAAGAAGTGCTCTTCTCATCATCTGTCTTCATTCTTTAGGCAATCCATAGTAGAACAGAAGTGTACAATATTGTCTCTCTTTGCCACAGATTTTTTTAAGTCTCCTTATAATATTTTTTTGAAAAATGTCAGTGTCTTTTGTACCATGATTATGTTTCAAGCTGTGATTGCCTTGTGCAATTCCTTCTGACAGCCTCCAGACATGATAGAACAGACAAGCACAATAATTTGTTAGTGAAATCTGTTTCCTACAGAAGCCAGGACTAAAATCCCATTCTTTAAGACTGCCACCAAATCAGAATGAAAATGAGGCAAGAACAAAGAATAAACAGTACTGTCTTGATTTGGCATTTCTGGTTGCCTTTTTTCTAAATTTAATATTTAATTTAATATAGTAAAATACTCATGGTTGTCCAGCAGTCTGACAAAGTTGACTAGTGTTGATGTTGGGGAAGAGTGTCTACATGATTGGTTTCGGCTTCCCGTGGGGTATTGGTGGAAGCAGATGTTTAGTATGTCTGTATAGGTCATAGACATCTGGCCTTGGTGTATATTCTTGGACTCTGGACCCTTTCTCTCTGGCAGAGTTTCTTTCTCTGCTTCCTGCAACCATGAACTATACACTTCTGTGCTACTATACCATTCTACCATGATATTCCAGCCATGGAGCCAGCTGACCATAGATTGAATACTGAGAGCTTTTCTTCATATTAAATTTGTTCTCCTTTAAATTGTGAGTATTTAGTCTTGCATCTTAGCAATGGAAAAGTTAGTGAATTCTGAAATACTTTTATAAAACATATATCTGTGTTGATGTGGGGCTTTGGATGTGCCTACACAGCATTTTCCTGACATTATTCTACAAAAACTCATCTTTTAAAGAAAATGTTAGAAAACATTACAGAGGGACTCAGTGAACTGGAAGACAGGGGAAATAAACTGCTTAGTGCATAGGAAACTCTCACATAAGAATATATTTAAAAATGCTTAACAGAAGCAAGTGATGAAGTAAGTAGAATTATAGTTTAAATTCAGTTAGAGAAAGAGAGAGATGAAATTTCAGTTATATTGGGTAAGTAATGGCTTAAAATCTCCTAAAATTGTTGAAAATATATGGTATTAACTTTTTTAAATGATAAAGTATAAGAATCCAGTGTAAAAATTAGTACTTCTATGAAGGCATGCTATTTATTAAAATGTTTGTTCCATTCCCAGACTTATTTCTATACATAGTGTCCATGTAAGTATAAATCTATTTTGTGACTTTTTCTGCTTCAATATTTTTCAGTTTCCATTGCTTGAACCAATTTCACAGTTGTAATCAACTTAACTGTATACAAAGATATGGCATCCTGTAGTCTAACGGCTTATATCCTGTTTTTGCTTTGTTTTGCTTCATCTCTTCTTACATACATAAATACATGCAAAGTATTAGAGGGTATTAATTATATATCAGTACATTCAGCATGTTCAAAAATTTTTTTTGTATTATGATTGGAATTACCCTGGATATTTCAATTGTTCATAAAATGTAATTGTCAAGAACTTTGAAGGCCTGAAATTTTATTCTACAGGTAAACTGTCCAGTTAATCTGCTACACTTTCATGAATGCTGTTTTAGGAGACACATATTTTTCATTTGACAATAGCCTGCTTAAACTTTGCCTGCAGAAGGAATACTCTTTTGTTAAAAAAAGACAATAATTACACTTGATCTCTATCTTTTGGATTAGTGTTTACAGCACATAATAATCACATTCATCATGAGGAATCTGCACATGTACATAACACATCTTAATTCTTTTTCTGTCCCCTTTCCCTCTCCTCTCCCTAACCTTCTTCCTTCCCTATTTGCAAAACCTCAATTTATTTCCCCTCATCTGGTCATTTTCAAAATTCATTTTCTTAAGGCAGATTGTGATCCAGCATCCTGGCTAATAGTTGGAAAAATGAAATTGGTAAATAGGACAAAAAATATTCAGAGAAATATGAGACCGCTGACAAATTTTCTCTCAAGAAGAATGTCTGTATTCTAGAATCACAGAGCATCTCAAATGATATTTATTTATACTTTAATCTACTTTTGCTCAGGATAATATAATCTGTAAAATAAAAGAAGGAAAGTCCCATGTGGCAGGTCTATCAAGTAATTTCTGTTGTGCAGACGATTTTCTAGATCTTGATTTTCACGGTACTCATATAGACCTCCTTTAATTATTCTTTAATTTTTGGATATATTTTAACTTCTTTAAACCTTATAGTTTATGTGAAAGCCAAATGTACAGAACTACTCTTAAAATGATAATATAATTAATATGATTCAATAGGAAAGATTTGTGCTAACTCATTTTCCATTTTCTTGGGTTTTTTTAGTCTTGATTTATCTGATTTTTCTCTATTTGGCTCCCTGTGTATTCCAAGTGACAGACTGGAGTTTGGGGAATGAGTCACAAATATTTGTCAAACACATTCTATTTGTATTTCTGATAGTAAAAAAGAAAAAGTCAGCAAGCAGAAAACAAAGAATGAAAGAAATTGAAACCATGATTCCTGATGTTTTTGTTCAGATTAATTTTAGACGTAAGTACTTTTGTTAATTTGATAAAGACTAAGAGTATGGGTTTTTTAAGATATTAGAGTATAATGTATTAAGGTTTCCTAGAACTCAAAGATCCACAGATCTTCAGGAGACTGCCCTCAGATCAGCTATGCACTCCTGGGTAAGAGACACTGCATTAGCATTTTCAGACTGGTCAAGAGTGCAGAGTACATCTGTTTTCTGTAATTAATGACCCTACAAACAGCAATACACAGTGCACTTAACACACCACATGAACAACATCTATGGTAGTGATTGTAGTAGTTCAGAGGAGTGACAAGTCAGAAAAAGCTTGGGAGTTGAGGGACATTTTATGAAGAAGATGAGATCTGAATATTAATTATAGAGGAAAGTAGGGAGAAAGATTTCTAAATAAAAATGAACAATTAATGAAACAGGTAGATTACTGCAGAAAAGCAAAACAATGTTTCTTTTAGGTAATAGTGATAGTAAGAGACTAGCTGGATCAATACTGGAGTATCCAGTGATTAGACAATCTGATCATATGTGATGAGAGTTATAATGACAAATACCTAATGCACTGCAGATGCTGTGGTCAAGAGGTCAGAAAAATTAAATCTTTTTTTTTGTTTGTTTTGTTTTTTTGTTTTTTAGTGGCACTGGGGATCGAACTCACAACCTCGCACCTGCCAGGTAGGTGCTTAAACCACTGAACCAAATTCCCAGCTTAAAAATTAAATCTTAAAGCAGAACTCTGAATAGATAAAAAATAGACAAATAGTATAGAAATAGGTTACATGGGGGCATGTATGGGAATTTATTTATTTATTGGTACCAGGCATTGAACTCGGGACCTTGTTCTTGTCAGGCAGGCTCTTGTGCTGCCGAGCTATATCCTCTGCCCATGTACGGGAATTTAAAAGTGATTTTATGTTGGTAAGTAGTGGTCCAAATGCCAAACTGGGGTTAACAAAGTGGACTAGAACGTTATTGAAGCACTTGGATTGCAATTACTCTGGTGAAATTCTATTCTTTGAAAAATGGAGACACATAGAGAAAAATAATGCAGTGCTGATCTCAAGAAACAAACAACGATCTCAAGTAAAATGCATTTGATGCTCACATTTTGATTTGCTTTACATTATCAACAAGAAAAAATTCTAATGACATTTTAAAAATAAAAATAAAGAATCACATGAAGACATAAGAAATTGAGTAGAAATAAGGTAAAAAATAAAATTGATTATAGATTAAGGTAGAGTTCAACTTAAGTAGGAAACTCCTACATGTCACCAAAATATAAGGTAAATTAGTTGTGAGTTATCTGGAAGTCAACAGAGTAAAAATTACTAAATTAAATTTCTTTTTAAAAAATACACCTTTTTTAAAAATGCCTATTTTTGTTATTGAATTCTACTATGTTTATCTCCTACATTTTATTTTAATTATATCTGAGTGAATGTAAAGTTTAAGGAAATGTTATTTAACTTTGTTCTTAATACAACTCAAAATCATAGATTTCTACTTTACATTTTTAGATAATTATTAGTTCAAAAATTAGTTATATGGCACTGTGAATAATTTCTATTTTATTTATTTGTTCATTTTGGTAGTGAACGTAATATTTTGGTTTTTATTTGAGAAACAAAAAGAACTGTCACTGTTGTACATACTTTGTGCATACTTTAATATTTTGATGACAATGAAATGGTTTGGGAGAAAAGAACTCAGAGCAACACCATCCAGCTGTAGGGAAAGAACATCCAAAGATTTCATTACATTTTCGGTGTTAGGATGCTTGCTTTGGGGACCATTGGATACACATGTGGCCTCTACTCTTCTTTTACGACAGCCATAAAGAGCAACTGAAGCGCATAAAAAAGTAGCTGGCAGATTTGTAAAGGATATAACAGCTTGGTCAAACAGGTTTCTATAGAGCCATCGAAGGAAAATTTTCTTTCTAAAGCATAGCCAGGAGGTATTTATGTTAGAACTGCCCACTTTGTCACAGTAAACTGAGCATTCCTAGTGTAATCAAGGCTGTCAAATGGGGACTTGGTGTTTTGAATTTCAGTCAGTGGTAGTCAGCAGTGCACTTAAGAAATATGATAATTTAATAAGTATAGAGTAGAAATACTTGTTCTACAGGTGAAAGTCAAATATAAACAAATATATATTATTATTATATATAAATAAATTATATATATTGTTATAAATAAATATATATATAATGTGTGTGTGCACACATGTATATAGTGTGTATGTGTGCAATCATATCCATAGACACATATTCAAGGTAGTTAACATAACAAATTCATTAGTTTACACCTAGTTTGTGGGTGTTCTGGATTTACACATATGCGAAAGAAACAATCAGGTATCTTCAGGTAGAAATTTGAAAGGTAATAACTGTCTTTGCTGATAATCCAAACATCTTAACATGTTCACATCATGTAATTGAACCGTTATTTTTTAATGAAAAGAAGGACCATTAAATGTTATAATATCTAGGTACTAACCTATATTCAACCATTAGCATATAATAGCAAATTCACTAAAATTAGATTATTAAATTACGTGAGTTATAGATATGAAATATCCTCCTGCAAATGCAAAATAGCAGCAAGAATTGTTAGAGAATGTTTTCAAAGTTTTCCAGAATGTTTCAACTATAGTATCTGGGAAGGAATAGCTAAGAGAAGAAGAGAAGAAATAAAAATAACCCTAACTATGTATCAGGGCTCAAGAATTCTGAAATGGAAGAGATAGAGATAGAGAGAGAGAGAGAGAGAGGAAGATACTAATAGTGTTTTCAAAGGCAGCTTTGCTTGAAGAACATATAATAACTGTCCCAATTCTCAAGAGGCATTAAATTGCGGTTTAAGATGTGATATATCTCTTGTAAAATGTCACAAGGTCATTAGTGAACTTCAGTAACTCATAAAAATTCTGTTCAACTCTCTTTATCATCTACATGTACAGTACTCAGTGTGCTCACAACCACAGAAATCTCACTGGAGTGAAATAAGGTTTCCTTCCAGAAATGGCTGCCTGTGCAATGCCTCCAAAGTAAACTCAGGGTTTCTGACTACAGGCGGCATTCCACAGGATGAGCGTCTGCAAATCTAGCAGTAAGCAGAAAAGGTGGAACAGACAGTGCTGTCTGCTAGTGAGGACAGTACAAGAGCTACATAATCCTAGTTCTTCATTCATTCTATTTGCTAATAGGTATTTTTCAGGCTATGCCTAAATGCAAGAGATGCTTGAAAAGTAACATTTATTTTTTTAACTGTAATCCAGCCTAACTGCAGGAATGAAAACAAAATGTAAGTGGAACACTTCTTCTGGGGTCTACTATTTCACATCAAAATATGTTACTGTGCCCTAATATTCCATTTTAAAATCCTGTGATACTTGGCATAGATTTTCTCAAAAGGACATTGCTATTACATGTGATCAAAATAGTTCAGATAACTAAGTTTCATGTATAAGAGATTTTGCTTATAACAAACTAATACAAAACAAAAGGATGAGTTAGGAATGAATAAAATACCAATGAATATATTCTTAGTTTTCCATAAAGAGAAAAACAAGTACGGCCCTATAGTCTCATGTTGATTTCTATCAGTCATCATCAATTCAGGTATAAAGTAAGTTAAAAAATTTCTTTAAAACAGATTTCCCTCAAATGAATGATAAATTGTATAGTAGTGTTGAGACTTGATTTAGGAAACAAAATGTCCGAGTTTTCCACATCAGTAATCCACATTGATAGGTTGTAGTAACCAAATAACTAAACACTGATATGAGTTTTAGAGAAAGACAATCAAAACAACACTTGTTAAGTACAAAGAAAACATCTCCAAAATGCGCTGGGACATTGTGGCTACATGTCTTAGTTACTTTTTCATCACTGAGACATCATACCTACCAGTAACAGTTTAAGGAAGAAGCGCTTTATTTTGGGCCACAATTTGTAGGGGCTTGAGTCCATTGTCAGCAGGCTCCAACGCAAGGAGGCATGGTAGAGAGTTATGGCAGAGGGGGAACCATTCATGGCAAGGCTAGCAGGATGCACCAGTGGTCAAAGGAGTAGGAGGGAGATATTGCCAGGCCACGTCCACAATGACCCATCTCCTACCAGACTTCTACCAACCTCACATCCAGCCGTAAGGCCTTTAGTGGAGTAACGCAGTATCTCACACCCACGATCCAGTCACCTCCGACAGCCACCACCCACGAGTGCAGGAGGATTTGGCAAACGTGGAGATAAAAGTCATAACAGTATGTGAAAATTTTCATGTATTGAGGCTCATCACAAAGAGATGGGCATGCTGAAAATCTCTCCCTTTCTCTCTCTGTCTCCATGTGTCTCTCTTTTGATAATATATTTCGTATATATATTTGTACATATATATTATATGTATATTTTTGTATGTATATTATGCAATATGTTTTTACTCTAATGTAATAGTAATGGACATTTTATTTGTACACACTTATTACATAGCTAATCGCAGTTATAAATACCTAGCCACATTATAAATTTGAGTACTATTACATTTGTAAGTTTGAGTACTATTTCTATCACAAATGGGCTTCTGTATATGTTTCACTGTCTCTTTATCGATTTCCCTTTTTATGATATGTGAAGTTTGACCCAGAAACCTCTCAGGGCTTTTTATGGTTTGTGTTCTTCTACATGCATACTAAAGACAGTCATTGTATATATAAAAAGAAATACTGCAAGTTTGAAAAAAGTGAATTAACAATAACATTCACCTTTTACTATACCTTGGTAGTTTTCTTTAAAATTTTCCAAATATGTCATGCTTTTTATTATGGTAAATGTGATTGAACATGCCCAGTGACTAACTAGTAAACCAGTTCCACAGACCGTATATGTTGTGATTAAGAAATAATACAGAAATATTAACACAGAACCTAAACTTCACCTATATATTAGGGAAGAATTTAAGTTTAACAGTGCTTACTGTGTAAGAAAGAAAAGTATGCTCATTAGACTTTCACTTTAATTTTCAACTAAAGGAAAAATTGAAGTTTTAAGTAATCCCATTTAATATCATTTCTCCTTCCCCTAGATTTCTATGGAAATTAAATGGATAGATAGATAGATAGATAGACAGACAGACAGATAGAGATCCATTCTATAACCACCACTGTTTTTGACTAGTTCTGAGCAATTAAGAAACATAAATTCTATTGTTCAATTACCAGATAAATCTGATTGTATTTGTCCAGAGAAGTCAATGTTGGAACCGAATCAAATAGGTAATTAAAGAAAAGCTATGGTTCCTAGCTTAAGTGTAATCATGTGTCTTTCCTATGTTTTAATGTCTTACGGATTATTGTAAGTATTTTATTTTTAAAGAAATTAGATAATTGTTACAAAAATGAAGAAAGGGCAAATATTCATCAAAAGGAATCTAACATATGTGAGTTTGGATGGATGGTATTCACTAAAATTTTCTTGCTTTTTTTTTTCACTACACTACTCAGATCATTTGTTACCTTAAAGTGGAAAGCTCTAGAGACAGCTTCTTATGAATACTTCTTGAAAGATCTTTGAGGTCAGAAAAGTGATTTAACCTTAGAGATCAGCCTCAAATTCTGTGGAGTGCAGAAGAAGAAAAATATAATTTAATTTCTAGGACATTTACCAGCTAGGGATTTCAGCAGTTATAGGCCAACTCATGATTTGTGTTGTAATAACCAGTCAAGACAGCCTTGTACTTTTAAAGCAATATTTAAAAATGTGTCATATAATATCTTTTACATAGGCTTGATAGACACATTAGGACAATTATATGTATGCATATACACACTCACAAACAGTGACACAAAAATTGAATAAAATGTCTGGATATAAAGATTAGAAAAGCAGAAAGAAAGCATGGATACAATTATATAACTGTTATGACTATTTAGGTCAGGATAATTTCCCTTACTTATTTGAAAAACATTATTTTAGTTCAGATGGGTGTCTTATGGCATGCAGATATTTAAGGATCACCTGGCAATTTCTTTTGACTGATCCCCTGATACCTGAGTATTGCTTTTTGTAAAATGCGCCCTTCAATATACAACAGGAAAATTTCATTTACATTCCAAATATTAAAAGTGAAAAACATTTTTTGCTTAAAAGAATACATATTTTGGCTTTTAGAAACAATTATACACATAAATATTTTGGCTTCTACATATAAAGTAAGGTAAAATAAAATAAATTTTTCTTTTAAAAAATGATACCTGCTGGTGAGAAGCTACATAATATGCTATTATTAAACTAACAATGAGCAACAATATTAACTAGTATTCTTTTATTATGTTTTCTTCTTCAAAACTGAGGCAAGATTTTACCTATACAATAGCAATGAATGGTACAAAGGTCAATGATTTACAAAGTTTCAAGTTTCTCTTCCAAAAAATAATCAGAAAATATCAAAGGGCTTACTTTAAGCTGCAAAACTGATTTCTTTCTTAATGGCTACACTAAGTGGAACTCTTACATCCAAAATATACTAGCTTTAAGGCACCACAGGTTAGACTTTGTCAGTGTTTGTACGGTCAATGCTTACTTGAGTCAGACAACACAAATGTGTGTCTGTGCTCTGGAGACCCAAAGGATTCTGTTAAGAGCTTCAAGCACACAGCAATGTTAGGTGCAATTCTTTATCAAGGAACTGCACCAGCAAGACCTAAGAGCTAGCTAGTGGCAGAACCTAGAAAGTCTCCCAAGGCAGGGTGGCGGATCTGTGCTGGAAGGCTAAGAGATCTTCCCTGGAAGCCAGGAGACAACATCCAAGAAGAGTAGAATTGGGGCTGTCTGGAAGGAAGACAGCAGCCAAAATTGCTTTGAAGAAAAACTGCCCAAAAGCAACTTCTTGAGGAAAATCAGCAGCATGTAATCTTCCCCTCCAGTTCTCCTTATATGCCATTCTGGCAACAGTTCTCAGGTGAACTTTCCACTCCCACAACCACTCTGATTTAGTTCAACTGGATTTTCCCAGTCCAGTTGACTATTCATTAGTCCACCACACTGATCTACATGATTTTGAAAGTGCTTTCAAGTCAAAATTTTAT